>OVBE01009277.1:0-16222 GCA_900406425.1 Iberis pinnata | reverse complement strand
AGACAGTATTCTCTATGGCCAGTGATCGTGACACCATACAATTTGCCGCCATCTTTGGGTATGAACCGAGAGTTTCTATATCTCTCAGTTTTTGTACCGGGGCCGGAACATCCGAAACGATCACTTGACGTGTTTTTGCAACCATTGATACGTGAGTTGAAGACATTATGAAAACATGGGGAGCAAGCGTATGACGTGTCTTTGCATGGCGGGAACATTGGGGCTCGGGAACATGGCGGCTTTATGTTTCCCGGGATCATCTCGCGCTAGGAGTTCTATGTGGGAGGAGGAGATGCGGCAGAAGGACGCGGNCCCGCCACTACCACCATCTCAGTAGTGTCGTTTTTCATATCATGTCGATACTTTTGGTTTTTGTAAACATTTGCATATTTTACATTTTATGAATGATTTTATTTTTATTTATGTTTAATTTAATTTAATTTAATTAGAATTTAAATTTAATTATTAATAAATAAAGTTAATAATTTATATCAAAATTAATAAATTACTAATTAATAAACAAATTATTATTATTTTTTTTTAAACGTACCAAATACTGACGGATTATTACTGAGGGATTCCTGACGGATCAACGATTGACGAATGGATCCGTCACTAAATGTCTGTCACGAATCCGTAAGGATTCACGGTTCTTGACGGATTCGTGACGGATTAGTCCGTCACGTTTTCGGTGTTTCCTTGTAGTGTATTACTACGGTTCTGTCCGAACCAGACAGACGCTTTTTCATGGTTTGGTGAAGAGATCCTTTGTCTCGTTCGCTACTCTAGCAAGTCCTTCTCTGGGGTCTTCATGGGATTAAAAATACAAGACCAGATAGAATTTGATAGTGTGTGGGATAGTTTAATGTTTCGTATGATCACAGAAGCTTCTTCGTCGGTGAGAAAGAATTCTTCTACGTTATCATCGTCTAGTAATGTACTCCAGATATTTATTCAAATGATTGTAAACTTTGTCTAGAGAAAAGCGTTAATTACTATAAGACAGTGCACCCAGAGAAGAAAGGTGGCATTGTATTGCGGCCAAGTTGCTTTTTCCGGTGGGATTTATATAATTTTATATGGTGCTTTTGATAGTTTTAGAATGTCACCCTCACTTCCGCCACCTTTACCGTCACTTTCAAAGACGCCCAAGAAAGGCAAGTGCTTTTGTTTACATTCTTGGTGAAAAAGATTCTTAGACCAATTTTTGGTCTTTCTGTTTTTTGTGTTTTGTCTATTTATGTTTCTGTTGTGGTTTTTTGCAGATAGAAGATTTTCCGGAACCATTATATAGCTGTGAATTGTTATTTTCGTTTTCGTATTACTGATTGCTATAAGCACAACTATTTTCAAGAGGACAATGCGAAAGCAAGAATTTGAACTTCCAAGTGAGTTTTTTTTTGTTTGTTTGTAAACCCTTGATTGTTTTTGTTTTCTCACTTTAAGAATCTTACAAACTTTTTTGATGAGCTTACTGTTAGTCTTAAGTGAAGCGGAATCTGTTCAATTTGATGTAATGACAATTAAAGCTGCGACTAACAAATTTTCTGAGCATAACAAGCTTGGTGAAAGTGGATTTGGTGAGGTTTACAAGGTATATATATTATCCACATTGTACTTAGCTTCTTTGTGAAGAAGCAGATGTGCTTAATTTTTAAACATCCTTAAGCTAGGGTATGCTCATGAATGGCATTGAAGTTGCGGTCAAGAGACTGTCGAAATCATCAGGACAAGGCGAACAAGAGTTCATGAACGAAGTTGTTGTTTTTGCAAAGCTTCAACACGTAAATCTTGTTAAACTTTTAGGGTTTTCACTTGAAAGAGAAGAGAAATTACTCGTCTATGAATTCGTTCCGAATAAAAGCCTTCACTATTTCCTCTTTGGTCGGTTGTTTTTCACTTACAGTATATTTCCATACGAGATTTTATTATATAATTTACATACGTTTCACACTTATACCACACGCTCTAGGATTTTTTATTTTTTTTTCTTCTTGTACATATATAGTTATTTACAATTATGAAGAATATTTATGTAGATCCTAATAAGAGAATGCAGTTGGATTGGACAATGCGACGCAACATCACCGATGGAATTACTCGAGGGATGTTATATCTCCATCAAGATTCACGACCCAAGATCATACATCGCGATCTCGAAGCGAGTAACATTCTCTTAGATGCGGATATTGAACCCAAAAATAGCTGATTTTGGTATGGCAAGGATCTTTGTGGTGGACCAGACTATCGCCAATACATCAAGAGTAGTTGGTACCTTGTTAGTATTTTACTTATATGAGCCACATGAGTTTCGATCAATACAATAATTTTCTGCTATTAACATGCATGTATATTTGCAGTGGTTATATGTCACCAGAGTATGTGACAAATGGGCAATTCTCGAAAAAATCTGATGTTTATAGCTTTGGAGTATTGATTCTTGAGATCATTAGTGGCAAGAAAAATAGTGCCTTCTACAAGATGGATGGTTTAGTTAACAACTTAGTCACATATGTGAGCAATTATAATCTAATAAAGTCCCAAACTCTGTTTCCTCTTTTAAACAATTATACACAACTTCTACAGGTGTGGAGACTTTGGGATAATAAATCATTGCCTCAGCTCGTAGATCCCTCTATTAGAGAAGATTTTCAAAATAATGAAGTCATTAGATACATTATATTGCACTACAAGAAAACAATCGAAAAAGTGATCGGGTGGCCTGACGGCATCCTGACGGATTTAGATCCGTCGGCAAATAACCTGACGGATCATTCCTGACGGATATATCCGTCAGGATTCCGTGACAAAATCCGTCAGGAAATTGACCTGACAACATATCTGTTAATGTGACCATTGCCAACTATTATATTCATAAATCCTGACGGATAATCCGTCATAAGAAATTCTGTAAAACCAGAACCCCCACCTTCATTATTCACACATTCACAACCTATATCTTACAAAAAATGTCTTATCCTCCTTATTTTCGATCATGGATGGATCGAAAAAAAATAGATCTAGATACGAACCTTTTGACCGACGAGTATGCGCGCGATGTTATGGAATTCATGGAATTAGCATGTCGACAACCTCGGGCACAACGCAGTCGTAAGTTACTATATCCATGCTCTTTTTGTTGGAATTCGTATAATATCAAAGATAGATATGGTTTAGAATCACTTGTATCTGAATGGTTTTATGCCTAGTTATAAGATTTGGTATTTACATGGTGAACGACATGATATTGTTGCTAGTAGTAGTGGTAGCGAATGACCTTATCTTGTTGCTAGTACTAGCGTTTGCAAACCATTGGCCGATAGGATAGAGGAACCTAGAACGGATTTAGATTATGGTGCACCTACGGTTCAAATGGTTAATGACGTTTATAGAGAGACTATAGGGACAGCTCAGCTTTCTTACGAAGAACCAAATTTAGAAGCACGACAGTTTTTTATATTTTAGACGCAGTGAATCAGCCATTATATAGTGGATGTAGAGGTGGACATTCGCCTTTATCAGCTGCTAGTAGGTTGATGGGTATAAAAACAGATTATAACTTGCCTGAGGATGCAGTTGATGCAATAGCAAAGTTAATGAGAGATATCTTGCCAGAGGACAACAATGCTCCAGGTTCATATTACGAGATTCAAAAACTTGTGTCGGGGCTTGGATTTCTGTATGAGGTTATTGACGTGTGCATCAATAATTGTATGATCTATTGGACACGTGACGACACACGGACGAGTTGTAAATTTTGTCGCAAACCAAGGTATAAGGATACATGCGGTACAGATTCAATGCCTTATAAGAGGATGTGGTATTTTCCGCTAACGAATAGGTTGAAGAGGTTGTAACAGTCTGAGAGAAAAACTGCGGCAATAAGATGGCATGCTGAGCATAGTTTTGATGGAGAGATTACACATCCTTCTGATGCAGAAGCTTGGCAGCATTTTCAGGATACTTGTCCAGATTTTTCCTGCGAGCCAAGAAATGTTTTCCTCGGATTGAGTACATATGAATTCAGCCCATTTGGGAAGCGACGTAGAAAGTGTTCTCTATGGAGAGTGACCGTGACACCATACAATTTGCAGTCATCTTTGTGTATGAGCCGAGAGTTTCTATTTCTCTCTGTTCTTGTACTAGGGCCAGAACATCTGAAACAATCACTTGACGTGTTTTTGCAACCACTGATACATGAGTTGTTGACATTATGAAAACATGGAGAGCAAGCATATGAAGTTTCTTTACAAAAAAATTTTAGGATGCGTGCGGTTCTTATGTGGAGTATAAGCGATTTCCGAGCGTATGGCATGTTATTAGGGTGGAAAACTCACGGGAAACTAGCATATCTATATTAAGGGATAATACTGATTCCTTCCAGCTGCGTAATGGAAGGAAAACATGATGGTTTGATTGTCACCGAATGTTATTTCCCCCGAGTCATCCATATCGTCGATCAACAACATTATTCACGACGAAGAGATGTGTTGATGGTCCACGATATTAATTAGGTGGCACGTATCTCTTACGACAATTAGATGATTATGGTGTTGTTATGACGAATGATGCAAATGTTGGTGGAAATGGACACGTCAATGTTGAGTATACGGGTATAATTCATAACCCAAGGATGTTGAACTTGAGATGCGTTGTTTTCATGTGGGATTGGTATGATCCAACATATGGTAGAGGTGTTCGAGTAGAAAAGTTTGGTGTGAGTTCGATCAACTCCCGTAGAAAACTTGGAAAAAACGATCCTTTCATTCTTGCCTCAATAGCGGATTAGGTATAAGCTTGGGTGTTTCATTAATTCACATTAATTTTCTATTACACTTATATCTAACATAATATTTATGTATGTTGCAGGTCTATTACATTATGTACTCACGCATTCAGAATATGAGCGATCCTTGGGTAGTAGTGACGCAAGTAAACCCTCGACATATGATCGAAGGAGTTCTAGAGCGTGAACCACTACAACCATTGGGTAATGGTTCTTTAACTGAGATTCAGCCTACGCTAGGCGTCAATCTAGTAGTGAATTTCTCAATGTTTGGCGATTTGAACGTCGGTATACATGACGTAGATGATGAGTCTGGGGACGAGTTTGAAGATGATGCGAGTTCTAATCCATCAGATTATACATCCACTTCCGAGTAGATTTTTATTTTTTTACTATGTATTTGCAGTTGTTTTTATATTATGAAACAATATTTTTATGTTTATTTGTATAATTTTAAAAACAATATACACATATAATATTAAAATATATAATATATATATCTACATATAATATAATATCATGTATAATATATATACACATATAATATAATATATATAATATGTATATATATAATATATACATATAATATAATATATATAATATGTATATATATAATATATACATATAATATATAAAATATATAATTAAATAAATATATATATATATATATAATATACATGTATATATATACATATTAAAATATATAATTATAGAAATATATGAATATCCTGACGAATTCGTGACCGTCAGGAATCCGTCAGGATATTCATTTAGAGATTTAGGGTTTGGAATCCCTAAACCCCAAAATGCAAAAACTAATTCATGTTAACAAGCCTTTTAACATACTAATGAATGAGTTCATGCATGTTTCAATCTTAAAACATTTCGTTTAGACTTATGTTAGAAAATGTTCATTTAGTGTTTGGAATACCTTAACCCCAAAATGCATATACGCCTTCATCTCAACAAGCCTTTAACATACTATTGGATGAGTTCATGCATGTTTCAATCTAAAAAAATTTCGTAAACAAAAATTAACAAAAACATGTTTTATACTCGAAAGTGTGTAACGATATATGATCTTAAACCTTTAACTTCTACAACTCAAGACGAACATATTTATAAATTGTCATTTGAATGTAATTAGGAACACAATATGAACATGATTTCATAATCATTCATGTTAATATGAAACACATATTGATAGGAACCAATCCCTAAAACCTAAACCCTATTTTGCAATTCCTTATAGATTCGTGACGGGCATAGGATTTTCCGTCAGTAATTCCCTACCGATCCGTCAGGAATCCGTAGGGAATTAGTGTATTTTGGCGTGTATATGGCCCAAAAAATTGAAAATTTGTGAAAATTCAATTTTTTTGGTTCCCTACGAATATATCCTTCATGAATTAAGTATAAAAAAAGAACCAGACTCTTCTTCTTCCTCATTCATCGCGAAAAACAAAAGAAAATTTCAGATTTGGGGCGATTTTAGGTGATTTTAAAGTTATTCAACATCCAAAACAAGCAACCAAACCAATATATGGGTGATCCAAGGTTATTTTGTGATTGAGTTAGGTAGATTTTTGGTTGAAAATGGGATTTTTGTTAGTTTGTTTTAGTTTTATTGGATTGTTAGAAGTTTACAAATTTGTTAATGTTTATGTTAGATTATTAGAAATGATTTGAGATTGAGTTAGATTAGTGAATGATTTAGGGTTTAAGGTTTGATTAGTGTTTGGATTAGGGTTTGGTTATAGATTTGGGGTTTAGAGTTTGATTGTTAAGTTGTGTATTCGTATGAAAATATGGATTTAGGGTTTAGGGTTTTTTATTGTAATTTTTAAAATTTAAAATTTAAAATTTATATTATAATTGATTAATTGATTTTTATTATTAAATATAATTATTAAAACTAAAATTGGAAATTTATATTATTAAAATTTTATTAATAGTCTTCACTGGTGGGGTCCTATCCTCCATCACGAGTATTCTTGATCTACTTAATGCATTTGGTCAGATTTAAGGACTGCAAATCAACATCACTAAATCATCCATCTTTTTACTAGCCCACCTTCGGTATAACCTTCAACGTCTGATCCAACAACTAGGTATTCATCAAGAATTGCTTCCGGTGCGTTACCTTGGCTTGCCTCTATCTACCAAACGATTAAGTCACGATGACTATGCACCCCTCCATGACCGTATACGAACTCGTATGTCCTCTTGGGCTTCAAATTTCCTCTCGTTCGCGGGTCGGTTGCAGTTGATCAAGTCAGTAATCACTAGTACGTTAAATTTTTAGCAAGCAGCATTTCGTCTTCCTATGTAATGCATTCGAGAAATCAATAGCCTCTGCAGTAACTTCTTATGGTCGGGAACTCCGACTAACCACCACATGTCCAAGCTTAGTTGGAAAGATGTCTGTAAACCAAAGGAAGCAGGTGGTCTCGGTATTCGAAACCTTGAAGACACATCATCCGTTTTTGCGTTATCACTAATCTGGCGGCTCATATCCAACACCTCTTCTCTCTGCCCAGATTGGACGCGGATCTACCTAATCCGTGATTCCACCTTTTGGGACTTTACGTCCTCCTCACAAGGATCATGGATCTGGCAAAAGTTACTTGCCCATCGTCAACTTGCCTCGTCATTCCTACGTTTTAAAATTGGTGATGGTCTAACTACATCTTTTTGGTTTGAGAATTGGTCTGGTTTGGGTTCTCGTTTTCTCCTTGTAGGTGATAGGGGGTTGCGGGAATTTAATGTACCTCGTCATGCGAGACTTCATAGCGTTATCTCCTCCTGTTGGTTGATCCAGCGCCCAAGAGTTGACGATCTTCGTCAGCTACATGACCAACTCGTTCGCTTACCATTACCACGATTTACTGCTGGTTCGGAAATTTCCCTTTGGCATCATGGACCCGATCAATTCAAGGCGTCTTTCTCCTCTGCTCCTACCTGGGACCAAATACGTCCTCAACACGCTAAGTTTTCTCAATCGATCCCACGATATGCTTTCATTTCTTGACAGGTTAACTACGGGTGCACGCATGTGGATATGGGGAGCTCACCAACCGTGTGTACTTTGTGGTGAACCAGACGAAACCCAATATCACCTATTCTTTTCCTACCATTACTGCTTCTCTCTCTGGTCCCAACTCACCGCTACTCTGCTCCGGCACAGATTATCGCCGGATTGGTACACCACCCTTACTGCACTACAGAACGGAACAAGCTCACGTTTTGATTCTATACTTCTCTGGCTATGTTTTCAAGCTAGTATCTATCATATATGGCGTGAGCGTAATGGACGGATACATGGACAGCCCCATCATCCTGTTCAACGCACATGTACTCAAGTGAAACGTTGCATAGCAAACCGGTTTACTGGTTTAAGCTCACCAACGTCACCTCTTCATCATCTTCAAGACCGATGGCACACCTTACACACCTGAAGCTTCTCCACATTGCTACGGCTCATTGTCAATCCGCACTACTTTCAGCCATTTATTCTTTGTTTCCTCCCCCAGGTAGTGTCAAATCGGTTGTACTCCTTTTCCTGACTACTAGTTTTATCCCACAGGATTTTCTAGTCGCAAGTTTTAACGAGGAAACAATTTGACACACTCTACACCTCGGGGAAAGTTTTTTCTATAGTTATTACAAACAATTTGTTCCAAACTCTTGTACATAACACACTTTGATTAATAAATTTAACATCTAATAAAAAAATAATCTTTTTTATTAAAATTAAAATTTAAAATTTATCAGATATATTATAATTGATTAATATTATTAAACTTAAAATTATTATTATAATATATATAATATATATTATAATTGATTAATAATATTAAATACAAAATTAATGTTGTAATAATTGTTGTAATAATTATTAAAAATAATCTTCTTATAAATTTTAATTATTATTATTAAAATTATTATATAACATTTTCATAATTGAAATATCAACATTTCAAATCGGATGCTAGATTCCATGCGACTGATGTTGGCCAGTCGTCGGGACCTTCGGACAGGTCCCCGACTGGTACTCGGGTGTATGAGACGAATATACTCGAAGCACATCCGCGTCCCGAGGAGCGGATGTATGTAGAGGACCTCTTTGTCCAATCGGGATGGGAGAGATTGCCTCGATTGCACCTGTCGGGACGTGACGGGACGATGTGGTTCCGGAAGTCGAATAATGGGATCACAATGTGCATCAAGCGCCTGATGCAAGGACTTCTCAAATTCGCCTACAAGACATTCAAAGATATGCCATCCACAGACCAGGAGTACTGGTTTTATTGGTTTGCAGTAAGACAAATAAATAATGTTTAACAAACTTAAAGTATAAATAGTTACTAACATAAACCATTTGAGCTTTAAAGCAAGAGTTCAACTGGGAACCTCAAATGACCCGAGGGGTCAGAAGGGAGTTTTTTGTACCAGCGGGGAAGACGTATACTCAGCACGTGTACGCTTGGAAAACGAGTTGGTACACGAACGGGAAGAAGCATAACATGATGCCTGATGAAGTCTTCCAAGGATTCTCAACTATTCGGAAGAAGAGAAGACCAAAAGCAAGTCCGAGAAGAACAAGAACAACTGGATGAGTACCTGAGACGACAAGGGTATAACGACTATGAACACCAGTTCGAAGAGTGAGGTCACTCGGGCCGATGAGATCATAAGTCAGTATTAAAAATATACCAAACTTGATATAAATATTCAATTCTAATTTGATTCTTAATTTTAAATTAGGAGCGTGAGACTGGACACCGACCAGGCCCAATTGAGCTTATGGAGGACATGCACACAAACAAGACAACGAGTGAGATACAAGATCTGGTTGTTCGCGAGGTGGTCCAGACGACACGGCGACAGATCCCGGAGCGGGCATCTCAAGAGTCCGTTGACTCACTCGCGCTTGATACACAGTTTGAGATTGCATCTCAGGTATATTATATGTTAAATTCATTTTAAATTATAATGTAACATATTAGTTTAGGTTTGTTGTAACATAATGTTTTGTTTTCTGTTTCTTGCAGGTTACGAAGAAACAGAAGGGGCGCATGTTAGGACTTGGGAACATGGCCTCTTACTGTTTCCCGGGATTCTCTCGATCGAGGAGTTGCTTTTGGGAGGAGGAGATGCGGCAGAAGGATGCGGCAAAGGAGGCGATGCAGCTTGAGATGATTCAGATGCGGGCCACGCAATGGAAGCACGAAGAACGCCTTGCCACCAAACTCGAAGAGCAACAGGGGGAGATGAACCCTCAGAAGGCGACTATGAATTCGTATATGGCGCATATGGGGTTTCAATACCCGCCGCCACCACCACCTCAATAGTTTAGTTTATGTTTTTATCTTTTTATCGTTGTTTATCGGATATTTTTCGTATTTTTGATTTTTCTAAATATTTTTCAGATTTTAGTTTTATTAATATTTTTAGATTTTTATTTATATTTAAATTATCAAATTTAATTTAAATTATTAGTTATTAATTAATAAATTAATATTATTAAAAAAATAAAACAATTAATAATTTATTTTTTTTATTTTAAAATATATAATCCGTCAGGAATTCCTAACGGATTTTATCCGTATGGAAACACCCTACCACTATATCTGTCATGGATTACTGACGGATTTAGCAACGGATATATCCTGACGAATTCGTTAGTGACGGTTTTGTCATCAGGAATCCGTCAGGAATTTCTGACCGATTCGTGACGGATTTTAAATTTCTGACCATCTAATCCTGACGGACAGGATCCGTCAAAAATCCGTAAGTATTGCCCAATCGTGACAGATTTGTCCGTCACGTTTTGGCTGTTTACTTGTAGTGAATTGGTCTGTTATGCGTTCAAGAAAATCCTCTAGAACGTCCAAGGATGTTGATGATTCACCAAATGCTCACAACCAGCTCAATTGCATTGCCCGATCATCTGGCAGCTGGATTTTATTTCAGGAACGAACCAAGATCAAAAGCATTAACCAAGGTGTTGGAGACTGGTCAATGTAGCAGAAAGTCTTTTCCTTGTTCGGTAGATGACCCCACAATCACCCAGGTTAATCCTCGTTGAAAACAAAAAAAAAAAATTATTGTGACGAAATTTTTTTACAAATTTTTTTTGACACAAATCTGAGACATTTTATTTACGATTTTATGACAAATTTATATTTGTCACAAATTTATCACTGCTTAGTCATAATATTCTGACAAAATTTGCAGTCACTAAAATTTATCACAATTAGAGACGTAATTTTACGTTAAATTAATCGTTAACAATGATGACTTTTTTTACGGAAATATAGTCACAAATTAGAGACAAAATTATGACAATTATGTGAATTACGGTTTTTGACATTACATTCAAAACATGATACGAATTAGTGACAATTTTTTTATAAGTCATAGCACTGATGAATCCTCTATAAATATGCTTTCTATGTTGAATGAAATATGTATCGAAATTAAAGTCTTTTCTCTTAACTGTAATACCCATGTTCATAACCATTTTTCTTTTCTTTAGGAAGAAATTATTCACATAATGATAGAAAACAGAAGAGTAAGAATTTGAGGAAGAAGAAATATTTAAGCAGCTAATTGTGCTAGTTACATTAATACATTATCCACGTAGACTAACGGAAAAGTCTCAGTTAATTGCGCAGTCAAAAAGAAGATTCACAAAAATTCAACAAAGATTATGGCACAGAAGAACATAAATCATTTGAAAAATCTCCAAAACCAAATAAAATTGTTTTGTAGTAATTCCATAGCGCATTGACCTAATTTGAGAAAAACGAAAATTAAGTGAAAAACTGAGAGGAAAATCATAGAATTAAAACCTCACCATAGGAATGTTCTTGATGCTAAGGTGGAAGAAGATCCAAATCAGTAAGGTGAACATGACTTAGTGGTGCGCTAAGAAAAACGAGCAGTCGGTTTGAAGTCGGAAGATGACGATACAAAAAGTGGAGGACCGTGGAGGTTAATACAGATAATGTAATGTACTCTTAATTTTGATAAAATTTTTGAATTACAAATTAATAAATGTAATGCCAAACTTAAATTTTACATAAATGTTACTTTAAAGCCTTGATTGGTAGAGCATAGAGGAGAGAATTATGCTCCATGTTAATCCAATCACATTTACTTAAAAAATCATTTAAGTGAGCATTTCCTAGAGCATTGAGAAAATAAATATTATAAAACTATTAAAATAAAATTTTAAAATTATTTTATCGGTTAGATAACTTCACAAATATATTTATATTCATTCTAAATTACAACTTCAAATTATTATTTTTATTATATTTAAAATTTATAAAATAATTATTTAAATATCACAAAAACCATATTATTCTAATTTTAAATTCATATTTTAACAATATATTTTAAATTACTATTTATTATTAGTTTATTTGTTTCATTTTATAAAATTATGAGATAAATAATTATATATGGAAAAATTTATAAGTAAAATTATATAAAATTTTTATTTACTTTTTATCATAATAAAACTTATTGTACTTATTTTATATTATTGATTTTCAATAAATATTCAAATATATATATATATATATATATATATATTACTACTTACTATTAATTTATATTTTCTATTTTAAAAATTATAAAATAATAATTTAAATTTAGAAATAACTTATGATATAAAATATATCAAATAATGTAATATATTTACTATATATAATATTTTAAAATAATTTTTTTTAATAGTTATACGTAATTTTTTATATAATTATATTCTACTCTACCAATCATTAAATTATGCATATTAAACAATAGTATACAACTTATACAACATATTATTTATGCTGGTTATAGATTCTATTTTTCTATAAACGTTTCCAATCGGGACCTAAGTCACAATGATCTAAAAAAGCTAGATTTATAATTATATAATTTTCATTAGTCTTCTAGTGAAAATTAAATTATTACTTTTTCGATAATATTTATTCACAGTGAACGAGATTTACATCGAACAAGAAAAGCCCAATTCCGTATCAACGACACAATTACCCATATATATTGTTACTTTAGATTAATTTTTTTGTTCAAAAATGTGACTTTAGATTTAGTAGGTTAATTTCCTTCGTGAATGAATAGTGAAAGGAGAGACATTTGCAACGAAGAATAAAAGCCCAATTCTGAATCTGTCTAGATTCGAAGAATATTCCGGTGAAACGCCGTGTGTATAATGGTAAAAGTTGTTTCGATCTTAAGTTAGTCATCTTCTATTTCACAGAGATTGACGAAGATTCGTAATTCCTCAAGTGTGTCTTTCATCACTACAAAATCTCTCAATCTCTCCAATTTTCTTCAACCTCTCATCTAAGAATATTCTCTTTTAATCCGACCCAAATGTCTTCTTCACTTCCTGGATCTGACCCAGTTCGAAATTCTTCAAATTTCGTCTCTAGTGATGTTCATAAGATAAAATTTTGTCAATGGTGTGGGGGACAAACGAAACATGAGATGGCTAATGGTGAAGAGAATTTGCGAGCTATTTGTACACATTGTGACAAAATTGCTTATCAAAAGCACGGAGATAAATTTTTACTTTGGAAACGAAGCATTCAACCTTCACATGGTCTATGGACTCTTCTTACTGATTATCTAGATGTTGGAGAATCAACTGCAGAAGGAGCAATGAGAGAAACTTGGGAAGAAGCAGGAGCCACTATTGTAATTCTTTCGCCTTTTTCTCAACTTGATATTCCTCTTATTGGCCAAACTTATGTTATTGTCTTAGCCAAACTGAAGAACCTTCATTTCGCACCTGGTCTTGAGTCATTAGAATGTCGACTTTTCGCAGTAGATGAGATACCATTTGACTCCTTGGCATTTTCATTTATATATGTTGCCTTAAATTTTTATTTGGAAGATTTGAAGAATGGTCAACTAAAGTG
Source organism: Iberis pinnata (assembly GCA_900406425.1). NCBI lineage: Eukaryota > Viridiplantae > Streptophyta > Magnoliopsida > Brassicales > Brassicaceae > Iberis > Iberis pinnata. The sequence continues at coordinate 2,494 of OVBE01009277.1, read as the reverse complement.
TCAAAATGGTACAATAAACTAAAGGCCAAGAAGTAGTCTTTCGGATATACAAGCTTTTTCTCTTGATTACCATTTTCAGGCTTGTCTCAACACAAGTTTACAGAAGCAGCTTCTAGATTTACTTCATTCTTCAATGTCCTGTTTATTTTTCAGTTTGCACTTTATTGTTGAGTGAAGTTGCTTATGTAAAAGATCTATGTGTATGGGTGTTCACTTGATTGTATATTGTAACTAAGTTTCAATTATGTGGATAGATCATATAAAAAAAAGAATAGTGAAAGAAGACAACCATTCACTACGAAGAGGCATAAAGGAAGTCTCAGATATTTGATCATCTTTTGTACTCTTTTGGTTGAAGTAGTCCCAATGAACTATGAACTTCTACCCTTTGTGATGACTAAAGGTATTAAAGATTTCTAAAAGGTCAACATCCGAGACGGCCTCTTTGTTAGTATTTTATTTCTTGCTACTTTTGATTTGCCAAAATTGCTTATTGTAGATTTTGCTTCATTAACTGGATTTTCCTGTTAAATAGCTTCAGGTGTACTTGTAAGGAGACCAAGTGACTTCTTGAAAAAATGAGAAAGGAGAGGAGTTACTTGTTATGAGTAGAACGGTACTTCAAATTCAACTTTCAAACACGTATTGATGTTCTTCTCTATTTCGTTGTGTAGTTTAAGTAATCGGCTAGATAAGTTGTGCAGAGTTGGACTGTTTAGGAGAACATCTTTGGTTATATCCCTCCTGTTTAGTTTTTATTTATTTGAAGGGAAAAAGTAAACAGTCATTAATGAGTCTTATCTTCATTAGAGGCATGTAAATCAATATATAATTAGCTTAATAATATGCTTTTTCTAAAGTAGCTATATGAGGTCCAACTGAGTGAGAATTGAAGTCATGTGTTATGGTGTGCACACAAAAAGAAGAAGTCATGTGTTATGATATTGTGCAGGCTATATATGAGCTTCCGACAGCCATTCGTGGAGGGATTCCAATACTATTTCCACAAGTAAAAAATGTATTCCTAATTTAATATTAAAACAAAGTTAGATTTACATATGCCATCTCTAATTTTTAGGGTTTCTGCACCTATCTTGGTGTTTGCGAAACTTGTTTATTTCTTACCCTTTTAAGCTTAGTTAAAGTTATGAAACAAACTTTTATGTCTAAATTTTGTGCTAACTTTTATTTTTTGTTTCTTTGTATGTTGTGAATTTGGACTTATGCTACCATTAATCTTTTTGTAACATAACTTTTTCAACTACTATTTTGGATTGTGAATCAAAGTAAGATGATTTTTTCTTTTTTATATTGTAGGTGGTGGTTATGTGATTTCTCTAATGGACAACGGAAAACAATAAGTTGTGAAGTACATGCTTTCTGTTGGTTGGAAGACATGGAGATCTTACCTTAAACCATCTATACCTAGATCATAAAAATGATTGGAAGAGTTTCTTGTTGTTTCCAGTTCTACAAATTTCTACCAAGGTAAGTATTATCACTCAGTTCTACCATTAGTTGCTACAACTCATATATAGTAAATAGTACAAATTAAAACATATTATGTAGAATCTTATAACATGAATGACTAGTTTAATAGTGTGAACCTCCACACTAGCCATCACTAAGATAAAAACTCACATTTTTTCTTATTCTAAAAAAGCTTTCATTTACGCCTCAATGATATATCGAATCTATAATATATTGTAGGTGCTCTTCTTTGTACAATCTTCTAATGTTAGTTTTCTCTGTGATTTGCATTTTTGTTAATTTGGATTGGAACATACAAGAATGGTATTTTCTTCTTCAGCTATCTAAAGGAGTCTTCATTGGACGAAGAAGGCATGATGCAACAGGACTATGTTCATAAATACTATTTTGTTGAACACAGATCCATACCTATCAATTTTTGTCTTCTGCCTATCAAATAGCATAACAAAGATTCTGCTTGTAGCTGGAGATGAGCCATATTTTTTCGTGGCAATACCGACTTTGGTAACAATTTTTTTTTGTACGCTCACCAAAGCCTGGAAGTTTGATCAATGGGACAAAGAACATCCCAAAATCGATGTGCTGCTAAATGGGATGCACTAAATAACTCTCCATAATCCAACTAATAGTTATGAAACTTTGATTAGAGAAATTTTTTTCAAACGAACCGCTCTGACGATGTGTGACATTACACCAAGTAGATGGGTATGTTTCTTAGATGTTTCAATCTTGATGTGTTCTTCCTTTATGTTATTATTGATTTATGCTTGTTGTATACCCAGGATCTGAGATCCACACTAGATGGAGATCGGAGAAGCAACAACGGATCTACTCCGGCGAACTGATGCAAGCGCTACAACAAGTCCGTCTCGACTTGAACTGCTCAAAAGTGGGGGAAAATCCGTTATGAAGCCGCCGATCGTGCTCGCGCTTCCGCTCGCGGAAGAACGCTATGGAGCAGACTGGATTTTAAGTGAAGATTTTGATAATCTTTGTGATATAC
>OVBE01009276.1:0-16223 GCA_900406425.1 Iberis pinnata | reverse complement strand
TAAATAATAAATTAGTATATTTATATTATATATATATATATGTAAAATATAATTATATATATATATATATATATATATATATATACATAATTTTGTATATCTATCCCAAATGGGATGTCGAGAATTCTCGTTCCCGTCCTGTCCCATCCCGTTCTCATTTCAGAAAATGAAAAGATGTCCCATATGAGAATATATAATTTAATGGGACGGAAATTTTGGAACGGGTTCGGAACATACGGGACGGTGCGGAAAGGGAATTGTGCCTACCCCTAGCCATAAGTATGAAACTCCGAAGACAAACGTCAACCACAAAGATTTATAAGACAAACCATGCGGGAAAAAGCAAATGTAGAGTTTAACATATTTTGAGAATAAATAATGCAGAAACTACAATAGTTGGTGTTAAGAACCGAGTTGTTGCAAAATTATTAATGTTTTATTCTCAAAATAGTTGATAAGATTTAAGAGATACATAGACCTAAATTCCTATACGAAGAATACATAATATTTTTCTTAATCATCATATTATGTACTATTTACTTATAACCACAAAAGTAAAATATTAGGTATGTTGTACATTTTTCTTAGTCACCCTAACTGATTTTTAATTATCATTTTCTATAAACTAAAAATATATTATAATATACCCGCGCGTAACATGAAGTTTAACCATAGTTATGAAAAAACTTATATGTAACTCGTTTAAAACGTTTAGTGATATATATATATATATATATATATATATATATATATATATTCACAAACAACTATCTTTAAAATGTTTGAATTTCTAAAATTGACGTTTTTTAAAAAAATGTTTATTCACTACCAATCCATTGAATACTTATTAATGTAGAAAGATAAATTCTAATAACAAACATTATTTGTCAAAAAATATTGTGAAAGATAAGAATCTTTCTCTTTTTTAATTTATATTTTTCTCCAAATAAAAGATATTTACCAAACTTTATATGGTAGCTTCATCACTAAGAAATTAAGAGTCAAAGTAAAAGTTGTTGTAAAAGATAAGAATCTTTCTCTTTCTTTTTTAATTTATATTTTTCTCCAAATAAAAGATATTTACCAAACTTTAGATCAATAGGTTAATCACTCTGAAAGTAACTGGATATAAATAGAGAGATAAATGTGAACAAAAACATAGGAGATAACAAAACATAACTTCAAACTTATAAAAGTATTCATAATGATTACTACATCGTCACTTCATATTTTATTTTGCGTAATATTCATCTTTTTTTCTTTTGGTGGTCTTTGTGAAGGGGGTCGTCATTATACAGTGGACATCATCAATGATATTGGTCCAAATGTTCAGTTGGGACTACATTGCAAATCGAAAGAATTTGATCTCGGATCACAGTCGTTAGCTTATCAACAACGCTATGAATTTACATTAAAAACTAACTTCTGGGAGTCGACTGATTTTTATTGTCATTTTGAATGGGAAAATCAGTCTGAATGGTTTGATATATTTTTAGTTGCTAGAGATGAAGATGCATGTGCACATGGTCCATGTATTTGGAGTATAAAACCTAGTGGTCCATGTAGAGCAAATGATAAGCAATGTTTCCATTGGAATACATGATCGTAACAACATCTCATATTCGTAAGGAGAAAATAAAAGCAATATGTCGTTAAAAATAATTTATATTCCATTTACAATTAATATTTATGATAGTGAAATATTATTATACAAAAACATATTGGGTGGGACCGGAGCTCTGTTCACAATTATTTCTCTTCCCATTTTACAAGGGAATAAGTTCAAGTGACATTAAAAAGAGTAACTAAAGCACACTTCATCTGGTTCCAACACTCTCTTCGTAAATATTGTTACCACTTGGCTCGCAATATATGATTCTTTTAGGTTTAGTAGCATGTAACATTTGGGTTCATTAGTTAAATACCTCAATAGACTACAAGAATTTACATAAAACGACAAGAATTTACCGACTAGTTATTATTTACGCGGATAATTTGTTGGTTATCCTTTGGTTTACTTATCATCAGTGTTTTGTTGCTAACTAAACTGTCGTAAATATGTCATAACAGTAACGAAGGATTTCTGACGGAACATCAATTAATTATATTACATTTAAAAAAGTAAATTGTAAATAATTTATTAAATTTCAATTAATTAATTTACAATTAAATTGTAATTTAATTTAAAGCAAATTATCAACAATATCATATAAAACCACTTAATTATCAAATATACCATAATGTTCATACTTCATGAACCATACCATATTATCACATGTTAAAAGACAATTATATCATCATACTCATTCATCTGTTTCTTTTTTCCTTATATTTATCATTAAATGTCATTCACACTTCTCTTTCTCATTTTCTCTCTCATTTTCTTTCACTCACTCTCGACCTCGTGGACGAATTTAGTTTCTATTCACATGAACACCTTATTTTTTTATTAAGTGATATATGACAAATTATCCATAGACGAAAATATGTAGAAAAATAAGGTCTATGGACTATATTAATGATAAAAATAACTTTTTAGTCAAGATTAATTCATTTTACTACACATAATTTTCACTTATTTGTTACACCTTTTTTGCACTAACAAATTGCTTAAGCATATAAACAAAGCATATAAATAAATTTTAACATAATGTTGACAATCACATATAATTTTATTCATCGCATAATAATTTTGTCCATCACTAAGGTACGTAGATGATTTTGAATTCTCTTTACATTTTACATATTCCAAAAACATACAAACAAATATTCTAAATAGGTTTCTTGCAATTTGCCAAGGCCTATGGACGATTTTGATCTCTACGAGTACTTTTCCACTTGTTTGGTTGTCCATAATTCTTATTGACAATTTATCAATATCAAATCCAACTTGTCTACCAATGCCATCTTCAACAACCAATCCCCACATGTCCAAAAGCAAGTAAAGACATATCTCATGAGTATCCAATAGATATACAATTATAGTTTATTATCCCATGGATAACTCATTTAATGTCATTTATTACCTATCAAATTAATGTTTTTCTAATTCTATTCACTTGAGTTCAAATGGAGGGCAAAAGTAAAAATACCCAATACCACATGTTTATGGTATTTTGGGAAAAAATGCTCTCATACCGTATTTAACAAAAATTTGTGTCTACATTATGGTAGTTTTGAAAATTACCTCTTTAATTTAATATAAAACTAAATATTAAATAAAAGAGAATGTAATATAATAAAAATATTTAAAATAAAAGACATGGATTTTGTCGAATAAAGTTCTCCATGAAAAGTTGCATATGTCGCTCCATCTCTATTCGTTTCTCTTTTCATTGTCGCTCCATCTTGCGGATTTGCTCCCGCTCAACCTCGAGTTTCTGCTTCAGTTTCTTCTCTAGACATTCTTTCAATTGCCTCGTCATCTCTTCCCGATGCAACTCAATATCTATCATAGGTCTCGACTAACTACCAAGGCTCGGGTAACAGCCCGGATATTTCCGTTACCGTAGTGGCGGTTCTCGTCGATCTTGTGCTATGAAAAAATTGAAAATATGTTAGAAGAAAAAGATAACATATCAAAAATAACAAAAATAAATAACTTATAATACCTTAACGTAGGCTTGGAACTGCCTGAAGTGTGAAAGCTCGTCTTGACAACCTCTTTTCTATAGGGTCTCGGGTTTCAACGGTCGACTTGTTCGTTCGCACGAACAATTTCAATCGAAGTAGGACTAACAATCCTAAAGATATTCTTTTATCAATCAATTTAAACTTGAAACTAACAACTAAATTAAACCGTTTAATTTTAAATTAAACCGTTCACACTGTTTCGATCAAATTTATCCATGCTTAAGCTTCGATTGTAATTTTTTGGCAAATATTTTGGAAAATTTGAGAGGATTTTTTAAGTCTTTAAAGTGAAAGGGAAAAGTATCGCAGACATCGACGAATTATTATGTCTATAATCCTTCGTTGGTATCTAAAAAGTTAATTCGTGCCGCTTCCAATTTTTTTGGTAAACGTTTTCCTGCATTTTTTTTTTGGTAATCTGTCGATTTTTCTTTTGTAATTACCGACAGATTAATGATGAATATGCATACGATTTAATTCGTTTAATAATCGACGAGTTACCGACAGATAGAAATCTATTTTGGTGTCTTGATTAAACTGACGGATTACCAACGGTCTTCATATGTATTCAATCGCTTACGTTGTTATCTATATTTAAAAATGGATAAGAGTTTAAAGATTTGGATTTAGGATTTATCTAGTAAATTTATAAAATTAAAATAAATTAAAAATATTTAAAATAAATCTTGAAATAATAAACTAATTAGTCAAATATATTACATAATAAAAATTAAAAGAAAGTAAAAATGTAAATAAGTTAAAATAAGTTCAAATATTAAAATGAAATATAAAATAGTTAAATTAAATTACGTTAAGAAAAATATAAACAGATATATAAAAATGGAATTTTTCACCAAGAATGCGGAAATTTGTTTTCCAGCTAAAAAAAGTAGAAACGGTAAAACGCATATATGCGCTTTTGGCGACACGTCGCACTAGGCCTAGGTATATTAAATCCAAACCGAAATTGAACCGAAAAAGGGTTATGGATCGGTTTCGGTTAGAGGTCATAAACCGAATGAATTTTTAATTTTTTAGATTTTTGGTTTTTTCGATACAAAACGAGTATTAATAAACTTCTCAAAACCAACTCAAATGTTTTCAAACAGAACCGATCCAATTTAGATTAAATACTTTACAGTTTTTATATGTCCCAGTCCGAAAAAACCAAAAACCGTTTACACCCAACTAAAATCGAACCGAAATCTGAATGTCCATATGACTAGTCGCAGCGACAACCCAAACGAACAACACAACAACAGCAAGTCGCTGTCGCAGCGACTGCAAAACGAACAACATAAAGTTGTCATTTGTTACTGCCTCTGTCGCAGCAACTGCAAAACAAACAACAAAAGATATCGCTTATTGTTGTCGTTGTCGAACATTCGATTTAGTTTCCGATTTTTTTTTAAAAAAAGACATTGATTAAAGAAGCTGAACGAACCGGCACTTAGTGTTAAATAGCTAAACCACACAATTAAACCAAAATCGCTCTGCATTTTTTGTTTTTATAAAAAAAATGTAATTAGGGTTTAAATCTTCTTCAATAACACTATAGATTAATCTTAAAGCTTTAGCTTTCTTGCTTATTACTTCACGGATTCATTTCCACCTCTCTCTCTCGTGAACCCAAAGCGGATCTAGAATCTGGGAATCAACCATGGAAATCCTGTCAACAGTCGCTGAATTAGGCCTTTCGCTGCTGTTGATCGTCTTCTCGGTTTTTCTCTCCGCCGTTGTTTTTGAAGCTTGGAGAAGGAGACACAGTAACGTGTACATTCAATCTCCATTTTCTTCGATTTTCCAATTACTGTTTTGTATCCTGCTTTCGCTTTCTCCGATTTCAGAGAAGAAACATTGATTTATTTGTTTTTTGATTTTCTCAGTTCTGTCGAGGCCGTGACTACACTTGAAGATCCAAAATCCTCAAAACAGGTATTATCAGATTCATTATCGTTTCGGATCAATTCATGACATATATCACTTGTTATATAGTCAATGGCACTGAGATTTTCTCAAGAAAAGTCTTGATTTAGAAATTTGGGCGTTTCGTTTGTGTTGCTCTAGAAAGTTGAAATCAAGAGCTTTAACATTGTTTAGGATAGTAGGAGTTGGTTAGTCTTACCAATTTTGTAGAAGTTGGCTCTCTTGTTACTGTTTTTGAATTCTGAAGCTTCACATTCAGCTGTTTGTAGAAAGAAATGTGTCTGCTCTGGTTTTGAAATGTAGAGTTTAAGAGGGAGGAACAGTTCTGTATCAATTGTTGCAGTTTGATTTGGTAAAAAAAAAGCTTGAAAAGCTGAGTGGTATAATGTTAGATGGTTATGTGAAAGTTGATTTGTGGTTAATGGATAGTCTTGTCTATATGCAGACTTTGGACATTCTTAGGTTAGTGAGAAAGATTTGTGGTTCCGTTATGCCCTGTATCAAATTGTGTAATGCTGAATCCACATAAATTATGACGAGTTTGACTTGTTCTATGAGATTAGAGGAATCATTTTTTGGTTTTTCTGACCTTTTACTTTCAAACTTTCATCATCAGATTCCTTGCCCTCATCTATCTGACCCTGCCGAGAAGTATTTATCATTAATAGTTCCAGCATTTAATGAAGAACAGAGACTTCCTACAGCTCTTGAGGAAACAATGGAGTAAGTTAAAATACTTTGCAAGGATTGTGTGTTGGCTTTCATTCAAGAGAAGTTTGTTTTTCTTGTAAAACAGCAACACGATTCTTATTAATGCACATTGCTGAGATATAATTGTTGATTTGTATGTGGTTTGTAGTTACCTTCAAGACCGAGCATCACGAGACAAGAGTTTTTCTTATGAGGTAAACAGTTTTCATTCTTCTGTTTTATTTCTTTCCACTCATTAAGGTTGATTCTTAACCTAGATATGGTCTTACTAAATACTTATGGTGTGTATATATGAGCTTTTCAAGGTAATTGTCCTTATAAACTATTCAATTAGCTCTATTGGTAATGGAAACCACTTTCCACTAGTGCTCACAACTTACTATGTCTATCAGTATAGACTCATGCTGAATTGGTCAATTAATCGTCATAGTATTTCTTAAGCCCTACATGCATCAGTGGAGTAGTTTTTCTCTTTCTAGGTGGTGATTGTTGATGATGGAAGTGTTGATGGAACAAAAAGAGTAGTTTTTGATTTCATTAGTAAGTACACAATTGACAACATAAGATTTATACCTCTTGGGAAGAATCAAGGGAAAGGAGAAGCTATACGAAAAGTGAGTACAACGCCTAATTGCATGAAACTCTGTATGTATGCATGTCATTTCATTCAAATAGAAATAATCGAAGCTTTCTACGTGTTTGAAAGCATTTAAAATAGGGAATGATGCATTCACGTGGTGAGTTACTTCTTATGTTGGATGCTGATGGAGCTACTAAAGTAACAGACTTAGAAAAACTTGAAACTCAGGTTTGCTTAACAGTTGAAATTTCAGACAAACTGAAAACTGTATTACAAATTCCCTGATGCTCCTAGTCTCTTAGATTCATGCAGTAGCCAGAAAAGAAAATTCAATCAGAAATCCAGCATCTGAGAATAAGGATTTTAGAATAGGTGATGTACAAGTATCTGCATTTGGTTCTCGTGCTCATATGGAGGAGAAAGCTCTTGCTACAGTTAAGTTTTTGCAAAACATCTGTTCTATATACATCATCATTCTCTGTCTATTTATCTTCAGTCTTATCAATTTCAGAGGAAATGGTATCGCAACTTTTTGATGAAAGGTTTCCATCTTGTGGTTCTTTTGGCTGCTGGTCCTGGAATTCGAGATACACAGGTAGTGTTTTATCGAATTTGATGTATCCTTCTGCATAGGGGTGGGCATTCAGGTTTTTCGGTTCGGTTTTTTCGGTTTTCGGTTTTTTTGTGCCGAAATGAACTGAATAAAAGTTCGGTTCGGTTTATTAGGTTCAAAAATCTTTATTCGGTTAAATTTTGGCTAATTTTCGGTTGATTTTCGGGTTTTTCAGTTAATTTCGGTTAATTTCAACTAGTTTGGTTTGGTTTGGGTTGGTTCGGTTCTGTTAATAGTGTAAAATAAAATTGTTGCCGAACAGAACCGAACTGAAAACCGAACTAAAATAAAAAAGTTGCCGAACTGAACCGAATTAAATTCAGTTCGGTTTAAATGCCCCCTACTTCTTGCATATTCTTTACTAATAACAAAAAACTAAACCTTGTGTTTTGCAGTGTGGCTTCAAGATGTTTACAAGAGCTGCTGCAAGGAGACTATTTACAAACATACATCTTAAAAGGTAAAATCTATAATGAATTGATGATGATGATGATGGAAGCATTAGTAAGACTTTCCGATTCAAATTTTGCCTCTTTGCGGCGCAGGTGGTGTTTTGATGTTGAGTTAGTGTTCTTATGCAAACGTTTTAACATTCCAATGGTTGAAATATCTGTGAACTGGTCTGAAATTCCTGGATCTAAAGTCAATATGTTAAGCATTCCAAACATGCTTTGGGAGCTTGCTTTAATGTCTGTGGGATATAGAACTGGTATGTGGAAGATTCATCACACATGAAAACACATTATCAGACTTTATATATTACAGAGAGTATTTTTCCTCTTGGGTTAGTGTAGAGAGGATGATGATGTCTTTTGATCAAACAAAGAAAAAGGTTAATGTTATAGAAAAATTTGTTGAGACTTTCTTTTCAACAGATGTAATAATTAACAGTAGATTAGAAACTATGTGATGAAACTATTACAGTTATCTTTCAGACATTTCAATGACTATTTTATCTCCTTCATGCCATGAATTAACAATTTCTTTAAGAATGCTTTGTGATTTGTGGTTAAGTAATGATTCATTGTGTCAGCTTTTAAAACTTGAGCCATTTAATCCTTTTCATTATGGTAAATATGGGAGATTAGGAGTTTTGTAAATTTGTTCTTAGTGATTATATTATTTAAGGACTATTGTTATATCACTAAGGGTCCATAGCTCAGTGGTAGAGCAATTGACTGCAGATCAATAGGTCACCGGTTCGAACCCGGTTGGGCCCTTTTTTACTTGTTTTCTCTCTTTTAAATATTTTTTTCCAAAGTCTCAACTATCATATTTGGTGGCTATATATTAGTTTCCCAAGTAAAATTTACACAACTATGATTCTCTATTGCATTTTAGAAAAGATTTGATTGCAAAAATGTAGTTGAATTCGGATTATACATGTTCAGATTCTGCATTACTCGTCTAACTCAATTTTTATAATTCTTTTGTCACACATATATGATGTATCTAAGTAGCCAAAACATGTAGCCAAAAAGAAAACTTCCAAAACTGTTTAATGACAGATATCAAAAAACACATTTAAAAAACGTATAGTAATTGGTATTTCACTTACCCATCCTAAAAACTGTGATCTCATATTTTCAATCGAGAGTGATACCTTTCTTTATAGCTGCTTCTTCAATCTCAATACCTCTTCTTTCTTCTATACTTTTCGATACACTTCGATAACATCTCCATAACTTCACAGACATTGGATATACAACCACAGCTTTACTCAAGAATCTCTCAGTTCTCATCTTAAAACCATTAATACTACTCAATATTTCACCAGCTTCGACCCATATATACTCAGGAGCTATTGGTATAGCACAAGAAATCGTACTTACCAAATTCAAACCTGCCCAGAAATTAATACTCGAATCTTGTTTCTTTAACAGCTTACTAACAGATAAAGCTAGTGGGTAATTGCATGGAACTATCTCTAAGATTGCTTCAACGAAATCCACTAGTTCCTTTTGTTTACTTAGTAGCTTCTCAGGTACAAGAGATGATCCATGCCATGCTTCAAGAACAAGATTTACTACTAAGAGTTTAGATGAAATTGGAGATATAAGACTAGTAACTTGCTTCTTTACTCTCGGATTCAAACCGCTGTTATTGATGAATTTCCATGATAATGGCTCTTTTAGCGGTATAGAACTCGCTCGATCCAAATAAGAGTTGAGTAATTTCAATTGTAAGTTGATTGAAAATTCACCTGTAGCTTGTAACGCATTGATTAGCTGAAACGTAGCATGTTCTTTCAAACAATGCATGAAATGATCCGTAGCTGTGGCTTTTAGTGCTTGATCAATGGCCGAGCAAGCTTGAGTCCGGTTACTTTGTAGTAGATTGTGGAGTGAGAGATTAAGATATCCAAACATCATATCATCTTGATCTGATAAAGCTGATTCATCCCATATCGAGACGTACCAACGAGACATAAGTTCTCTTGCTAAGTCGTAGCTTCCTCCTTGTAAAGCAAATTCAGCATATTGATTCCACATACATTGTACTTTTGGTTCTTGCTTGAGAAGCTCTTCAAACCCAGACGATACCGTGTTCTTTGAATCATTTAGTTGCATCCTCACTGCTAACAATTTTAGCTTCAAGCAATTTGGGTATAGTTTAACAGATACCTTCAAAATCTCCCTACAGTTTTCCAACTCATCAACTGCAATCATAAACCGAGCGTAGTTCAGAGCAAATATTCCTTTTTTCGACGAGTTATCGTTGGTACATTGTTCTGCTGATCGCATCCCTTCCTTAAAAAGTCTGTGTGCCATCTGCTTCTGATCATCGACCAAGTCAATTGAAGGCCATTCTAATTCAAAAACTTCCTTCTCCATTTCAAGACGCTGGAGAACGGATTCAGGTAGCTTCCTGTAAACAACTAAGTACACACAACAAACCCAGAACACACATTTGTCAGAATATGTTAAGCATGTGAGAATGTGAGAGATCATTGAAAAGTCAGGTTCATCTGTGATTGCTGCTGGAGACTCAAGTTTGGATATTCTCTGAATCGCCTTTAAAACATTTCCCGAAATGCACAAAAGGTTGAACATCTGCAACAAAAGATCTAATATGCAAGCACTGGTATGATTCTTGTCAATAGACTCAGTTGCATGGCTGCAAATAGCTGAGAGGGCAGCTTCATATGCTATTAATTGGTCACTAAGTTGTCCCCGAGTGTTGATGTACATAAGCCAAATTACGTATGATCGGATACAGAGTTTGACCTGAAGAGTTAGAAACATTATCCCATATAAACCGCTCGAAAAGAATGTGAAGCATCGATCATAATATGCACATGTGTGTCTATGTAGATGCAGGTAATATCATACCCCATAAGAAAACATGTCTGATCCTTCATATGCATTGTAAATCAGTAGATAAACAGTCCAAAGAATCTCAGAAGCTGGGTCACCTTCTAGACCTCGTGAAAGAACAGATAGTGCCTGAAAAAGGAGCTACTCAAATTAGAACGAGAGCTAAATCTTATCCTACACAATATTGAAAGGAATCAAACAACATTGCCTGGATAATGCCTTCTTCTGACGGGTCAACTTCCCGAAAGAATATGTTAAGAGCTAATTCCACGGGTTCCACAACAGCATCCGAACCTTGTTCAAGGAAATTCTACGAATGCACCAAGCAAGTCAGTGCAAGAGGGTAGTAAGAAAATCAATAAAAAAAATACAGCAGCGGTCAGATCGGTAACAAGTTATTAGAATGATTAATGGTGTAAAGAGAGAGAAAACAAAGACAAACCCTCCTGAAGTATGATGAATGCGTTCTTGAATTTCCTACGAGCTCAATTCGACTTTCATTTTCCCTTGCAGGTAGATTCCTGTGAAGCAAGTTTGATGAGGCTAGGCAGACGCTAAAGTGCTTCAACCAGTTTCGCCCATGCCTTTGAGCGAGAACAGATTCATAAGACCACGAACCAAGCTTCATCGTATCCAAGCAGACAAAATAAGTTGGTGAAAGAACCACGTCACAAATCTGGGATCCTCTTGAAGAATCTTGATTCTTCTGATGTAAACGTAACCCAACTCTACCATCTGTGACAACAACAAATTACAAATTAAGAAATCCAGCAAAGTAATATCACTTCTAGAAAAATTAAATATAGTATTTCTCCGCCATACCAGGAGGATCACATAGGCTTCGATGAGAACTATCATCAGAGATATCTTTGAAATGTTGCCAAGAACATTCATCATTATTGCACCTTCCACGTAACTCATACATGCAGAGAGGCCAAAAAGGATCCACCTTCAAATTACAGGTGTAGAAGCCAACTTTCTTTTCAAATACTGGAGTTTCAGTCAAGTTCCTACACTGTCTTTCATCACTGCATATGCTATATGATTTGTTTTGAAGTGTATATTCTGGTCCCAGAGACGTAACTGACGATCCTGGGACCTTTAGATGATTAATTGTGGTCCGAACTGAAGGACCTGGCAAAGCTACTGACGATAGTTCTGATGAAATCCTGTGGGACTCTATATCTTTAGACGATTCAAAATTCAGGAAGCTTTCCTCCATTGCACGCTGCTCAACTGGTGCTTCAGGACTTCTTTGCAGTTTATTGGTCTCTGGCTCTGAAATTGGAAACAGGAAGACATGTTACTGAAAAGAAAGAGAGACCAGGTTCGTTCAGCCATCTCAGACAATGCTATGGGAACCCAATCATGAGCCACCGAGTTTGGAGCCAGTTCATGCAGTGTAACTCTATTATCTCCGATAGTAGCCTCTTGAAAGCAAAATCAGGTTGCAAAATGACCAAGCTATTTTCCCCCCTTTTTTTTAAGTGAACGTACGGCCATACATAACATTGGAAGATTCATAAAATAACTAAAAGCAAAATGTCACCCTTTTATAAATAACCAGTTACCTCCAGAATCATTATGCTGATATTTTTCTGATATAGGACTACTGCCATCTCTCTGGGTTCGATCACTTGCAACATCACTTTCATCTCCTCTATCTGTGGCAGTCTCTCCATTGAGACTTGTACCACCTCTAGATTCTGCCCTCATGCCTAGGCGCTCAAATAATTTAGATCTTAGTGATGCTTCGATAAGCAAAGAATTCTGATTGCTTCGATTTTCCGCTTGATATCCAAGGTTCCCCTCAGTAAATTCATGGTCCGGTGGAAATGACTCGTCATCCGGTAACATGTTTGCATCACTAGACGGGGAGCATAGTCTACTTGCAATTTGCTTATTACTGCATAGCAATCCATCAGAGGTACTAGCATCAAGATCACTGCACGGTTCTGAACCCACATTCTGTCCACTACGGGAACAAAGTAGAGGATGAGTGCCATCATATTCACTGTTACATCTGTGGTTGCTTTCTAGCTGAGTATGCTGAGCAATGTCCGTTTTGGTTGCTATAGCAGTATTTTCTGTACTATTATTCAAGAAGTTAAACCCTGTTTCAGGGTGCTCGTGATGTATTGAAGGCCACAGCAGTCTGGTATCCTGCACAACCAGAGATCCATAGTGACCAGATAAAACTTCTCTCTTATGGAGAAGTTTTGCACATCTGGCATTTGCCTCAATCAAAGATCTTTGTGCCTTTCTATAAACCTTAAGAGCATTTCGCTCTTCAATTTCACATAGGCGTCTACTTTCTTGTGCTTCGTCCAACTCTCTGTCAAGAGATTCCTCTATGTTCGTCAAAGATAGCATATCCAGTTGCTTATGTCCAGGAGCAGTAGTATTTTCCGGGATGTTCCAGAGACCAGAACTGTTCAAACAAGGCTAGATGGCCAGCACACAAAAAAAAAATTACAAGTAAAGATCTTAAAATCCTACCGGCCTCCTCCAACTAGTTATTTAAGGATCTAGAAGAAAAAAAAACCTGAGGGTTTCCATTGACTATTTTAAGTAACTGATCACTTGACACACTCCTATCAACATTTTTCATTGTTTCCAGTGCTCTTGAGGTTAGATGAATAGGAGAATCTGGCCGGCCAGACCTTACACCTTCATCATGATTTGCTTTGCTCTGCAATAAGAAGAATGACGATTAAATTGAGATAAACACTGGCCCAACATTAGACATATCTAGAGAATCTTAGAAGATTATTCCAATTATATTGAAGGAGAAAACACAAAACCAAGGTGACACGTACTGCACTTTTTTGTAAGAGACTTGCGCTTGTATTTCCTTCTATGATATGCTGAGAAGTAACAGGAGGAACAATCACATCAGAGTTACTGCCAAGGCGTTTGCAGCTAGCATTTACATTAATACCTGCAGTAAAACATCAGTCAGGTGATACCAGATGTGGAGGAAAATAAAATCACTGAACTCCTTTAGAAACATATCTTTTCTAGTGAAACAGCCAGTAGCATATTCAATAGTTGCCCTAAGTCTCACCTGGCAGTAGACTATTACTGATGCCTGGCGCTTTCATTGGTGCAGAAGCAGATGCTGACAATCTGTTATCAAGAATAGGGCGGCTTCTGTCGGTTTCACTAACTTTTAAGCGCTTCTTGGCAGGCTCATTTGGTTCTAGCTGATTAGCATCACCAGAAACCATGCCAGCTCTCCATGTTTGACTTACGTTAGGGTTAACAGCATCCTTCTTTGGTTGCACGGATTTAAGCTTCAGCTCACTTTCCCGAAGTGCTATCTGCTGCCTCAAATCATGAAGTTCGTTGCTATTGAGTTCCAAAACCTGTTCAGGACGCTGTGTACCTTTGCCAACTTTTCTTTCAAAGGTATGAATACTTTTATTTAATTTCATTTCCTTAGCTGATGAAAGGTTGGAAATCTTGGACGCTGCAGCATGAGTAAAGGTGCTAGTGGATGATGCCTTCTTTGTTATTGCTCTGTTATCGATTTTTCTTGATCCTTTCATTTCTGTTTGTGATAATGTAGACGGGTCCCTAGTCCAAGACATGGTTCCTTTTGTTTTAATCTTTGATGTTTGTGCCCGTCCTTTACTATCAGATTCACTACCACTGTCATCATTTGAGAAGTTAATCACAAGGTTGTTGTTGTTGCCCCTTGCAGGAAATTTCTTCCCATGAATGGCAGCAATGTGTGCAACTTGCTTCTTCTCAATTAACCGGCCCCCAGGGTGGATCATCTTTACCGGTGTAGCAGCTGCAGGCTTAGTTAAAGATCTCCCAGTTCCTAATAAGTAACAATGAAAGAACAAACAACGTGTTTGTAACATAGACAACTTCAATTGACAAATTAAGATATATTCAAAAATTATATTATAAAGGCAGGTCAAACATGCTTCACAAATAACAGATATTACAATGTGCACTGACTTTTTGCTCTGATACTTAACACTTTGATACTGACCAAGGTAGGGTAGGTCTTCAATATACTCTATTCTAGCCTATGGTGAAGCATCAGAAGCTCCTGTAGAATTAGCAAATCCAGACAGACTACCAATCCTAAACACGAGGCTGATACTCTCACATGAAACTAAAAGCAGATATAAAGTCTCCTCATGCTCATAAACCCTCAAAGGAACTTGAGGAAAGAAAGACAGAGTCAATAGCCTGAAGTGTAACTTGACAAATAATATTTTACCAGCTTGACGCCTCTGGATATTTGTGTTTGCTGAAGGAACTGGTACATTTTCAGTAAGAGGAGCTCTGGTGCTTGTTTGCATTGGTTGTACCTAAAATCAAAACTCATTTAGGGTTTCGAAGTGTGAAAATCAAAGAACAACCCTAGCAACAGCAGATTGCATCAATAAATGGAACACGAAAGCTTTGAAATCTGATAAATACTAAAAATACAACTCATAGTCTACTAACTCGCACAACATATTAACCTAAATCCACAAAACCCATACAATACGAAAGCAGCGAACAGAGGCAGATCTAAATACAACACATCCAGAGAAAAAAACAATCTATATGTTCACGATATTCAAATCCTACATTAGAATCCAGATTTGCAGAATGTGCGAAAATCAAAAGAGTTATTAATGGAAGAAATAGTTTGTTCGGCGAGAATAATACATCGTCGTCGGAAGCAGAGAGCTCGCCTTCTTCTTTTCCGGTAACTGTATCGTGCTTTACGGTGCTTGGTGTTGTCATCTTCCTCAAGATTCGTGAATGAATTACACAAAGATGTCTCTTCTTCTCTTTGCTATGGGAAAATCAAAAGAGGAAGGAAAGTTGAGGAACTTCGTAAATCGAAATGATGAGTCGTCGTCCTCTACTTTGGATACTAGCCGCCCATACTGGGTAACGAAAAGACTTAAATACCCTGCCGTTTCGCTTCAAGTTTATTAACGCATTTGTTTTCATTTTTACTTTTTCACATTAAGGCTGCTCTGAATGGTGACAACGGATCAAACGGTCCGGATAAAGAAAAGAAAAAATTATGGAAAATACCATAATTTTTCTAAAGTTTGTAAGAAATACCATAAATCTAAAATCTTACAATGTCTACCATATCCATTTTGACAAATGACAAAAATGCCCCTCTGACAAATGTCTGTACCGTTACAGATTTAAAAAAAAAAAAAAATTAAATCTGAAATCACTCCCTCTCTCCCTCTCTCCCACGCGAACTTTTCTCAACTGTACACTTTTCTCTTCGAATCCCAAATCGAAACTGTTACCTTTCTCTTTCAAACCCTACTTCAAAAACTTCANTTTCGAAAAAAGCTCCATATCACAAAATGGAAACTCGTAAGAAACTCGGCCAACTTCCCAAGCCTACAAGCAAGGATCCTTCATCGACCGGAAAACCCAACACCCGACAGAAAGTTGCGACGGA
>OVBE01009275.1:0-16223 GCA_900406425.1 Iberis pinnata | reverse complement strand
CTATGTGCGGCAAGGGATAGCTATCTTTTGGACAAGCTTTGTTAAGGTCGGTGAAATCGACGCAGACCCGCCACTTTCCGTTTTTCTTCTTTACTACCACTGGGTTGGCCAATCATTCCGGGTACTTGACTTCTGTGATAGATCCGGCGCGCAGTAACTTTTCCACTTTTTCGTTTACTACTTGCGCCCTCTCTGGGCCTAATTTTTGACGCTTTTGTCTGATCGGTTTGAATGTTGGGTCGACGTTGAGCTCGTGGCAAGTGATGCTAGGATTGATGCCGGTCATGGATTCGGGCGTCCAGGCGAACGAGTTGGAGTTCTCTTTGAGGAAAACGATCAGCTCCCCCTTAATATTTCCGTCGAGCTCGTGGCCGATGCCTACGCATCGCTCTGGGTTGTCCGCGTTGATATTGATTTGGTCGATGGACTCGTAGCGTTGTTCATCAATGATCGCACGCTCTAGCGGAATATCCGGTCTCTTGGCGCGTCCCAACTGTAGCTGCTATAACTCGTTGCTTTTGCGGGCTTTATGCTCTGCGATGAAGCATGTTCTCGCCGCTCGTTGGTTGCTCCTTAAGGTCAATGTCCCCCTTTCCGTCGGGATTTTGAGGCACTGGTGAAAGATCGAGACTGCGTCCTTAGTGGCCGTGAGCCACGGGGTTCCCAGGATGGCGTTGAAGATTGGGTGCTCGTCGACCACTTGGAACTTCGTCGTGGTGACGCTTCCTTCGGCTCTGACTGGGAGTTTGATTGTCCCGACCGTCTCCACCGAATCACCACTGAAACCGGTAAGGGACTGCGTCATTTTCTTGATCGTTTCTTTGCCGATTTCCATCTTTCGAAGTGTGTTCCTGAAGATTATGTCCACTGAGCTACCTGTGTCGACGAGGATCCTGGTTACCTCACAATCTCCCACGATAAGTTCGACGAGGATGAAGTCCTTTAATGTGTCGTTGATCCCAATAAGGTTGTCAATAGTGAAACATATTGGCTCGTGCCTCATCTGCTTGCTGATCGCCGCGCCTCGAGTATTCAGGACCAGGTTCTCTGGTTTTGTAGTGGTGCGGATACAGTCACCGCGCCTTTTGATGCCGCCTAAGATCACGTTGATGCGTCGTCTTGGTGGTGGCATGTCTTCGATCCTTTCATTTTTATTGTGCTAACATGGCGGGGCAATGTCTTCGTCGACTGGTTGTCTTTGTCATCCGCCGCCTGCTACCTGGTCTTGATTCGAGGGGTAGTTCTGGGATTGCTCTCTGTTAGCGCGAGGCGGATATTGATTCGGTCGGCACTCGACCGTGCTGTGACCCTGTCGGTTGTGGAATTTGCAGTATGCATTCCTATTGTCATCCTTCCTCTGATAGATCACAGGCTTGCGATCTTCAACGAGGTAGTTCGCGCTTCTCTTTCCCTTGTCTTGCTTCGTCTGTCCTTCGTAGAACTGCTGGTGTTCGACATGTTCTTCTTTTTCTTTTCCATGGTGAGATATGGTGTGCTTGCGAGACATCGCCGCTCTCTCCTCCTCCATCTCGATGAATCTGTTCGCCCTATGCAACGCGTCTTCCAGCGTTTGCGGTTGGTTTAGCAGCAGTTCCTCGCATAATCTGGATTCATACCATAGGGCGTTCCTCAGCGCGGCTATCACGGCTTCGTCTGAGATCGCTACTTTCGATACGACCTCTTTGTACCGTTCTATGAACGTCCTCAGCAACTCTCGCGGCCCCTGGCTTAGGGACCATAGGTCGGCGGTGGAGGTTTTCTTCTCCATGAACATGGAGTAATGCTTGACGAAAGCCGTCGATAGTTGTTGGAAGTTGTCTATGGACCGGGATTCAAGATGGGAGAACCAAGAGAGCGCGGCTCCGCTTAGGTTTTCCACGAACAATTGGCAGAGCCCGGCGTCTCTTTCCTTGTCGGTGAATTGAGCGCGTCCCATCGCGATGGTGAAGGCGGTCATGTAATGCGTCGGGTCTGCGTTTCCCTCAAACGTCTGGAATTTGATCTTCGCGGTGTGCTTGATCTTGGATTCGATGATTCTTTTGGTGAAAGGGGTGCGCTGAGTTTCTTCGACGACTCGCTCGATCTCCGGAGCTGAGCTCGTCGCCCTGTGAACCGGCGAACTCATTTCTCGCAGCTGGGCTTTCAATGCCCTTATCTCATCACTTGGGCTGGATGCGTTCAGGGTGGTCGTCGTCTCTACGTGGTGTTTGATTACTCAGTTTTGCTGCGTCTCGGCGGGCGGTGTGGTTACGTCCGTCGTTCCGAACAGGTTCCTGTTCAAGACTTCTAATTCAACTCTTCTCAAGCTTGCCGTCATGACAGCTTCGAGCTTGCTCCTTAGTTGTCGTGATTCGTCCTCTTGTTCTTCCAATCGACGCATGAGCGTCTTGTTCATTTCTTCCTGCGTTGGCAGTCCTGGAATCCTATCATTCGGCCCTGTTGGCGTCTTTGGGTCGGCGGTCTCGTTGCTTCGACCCTCGAGATGAATTATGTCTTCAATAAGTACGGGCCCGTCCAAGTTGCTTGTACTTGCCATGTCTTCGGTGCGTCTTTGTTTCCTTTATCGAATATTCCCAGCAGAGTCGCCAATTGTTGAATCTGGGATCGTTGATCCAAAGATTTGAGTTCGTATTTGATAAAAGGAAATTACAGCTTGTTAATAATAGGCGCGTCGACAATATCGACGCGCTTGATTGTTCTTTAAAAAGGTTTTCGTGCGTCGAAAGAGTGTTAGATCGTCGAAATAATCTCTGACTTCTCTCTAGAAATTTCTCTTTCTAAAAACCAACCCCTTTCCGCTTCGGGATATTCTTCTATTTATACTCGACTCGTCATCATTGCGAATGGTGTAGCTAGGCCTCCTGTTCATGCGGCCGTCTAGCTTCTAGGGAACTGTACGCCGCGCTAAGAAGGCGGTAGGTGCACTGTTGAGTCGGCTGATCCACGCGCTTGGACGCGCTGGCGAGGCGAACCTCTCTTCTTCCTTTTCTTCGCGGGCTTTTATCTTAAGGGGCCTGGTGGGTTGGGCCCATATCCCACAACACATTTAATTTCGAACCACTTGATAACCAATTAAATATGAAAGATTTTACATAGGCGATTCAATTAGATCCAGTTTATAGCCACTTGTAAAGACAATAAATTTTGAAATGGTCTAAATAAGCATTTCGATTGGAATGGGCAAGTTTAAATACACACATTAACTGTAGTGTAACCACCATTAAAGAAACGCGGTGATCCAACACAAAAGCCCAATGGTCCATGTAACTAGGATTTTCAAGATAAAATTAGTATATATATGAATGTTATGAGAAACTTAGATGTAATTTTGGAAGTTGTTTCCAAACAAGTCTTTTCTCAATTTTTAAGAATATTAATTTATAATTTATTGTATTTTTGGTGACAATCTAAAATCATGTTTAATAGTAGATACTTATTGGTGTATCTAATGATTATTTTAACCAATATTTATTAATAATTAAAAAAGTAAGAACCTCTTTAGTTTTATTACCTCCAATGGTAGAACTATAAAAATGGTTCTTGAGAATAAAAATTAATTTTTTTAATTAAAATATTTGAACATAAATTTTGCCTAATAAATTTTTTTGTTAAACTGACCCGGAACCGACAAGAACCGAACCGAAACCAAACCGAATATTAGAAAAGTATCAATTGAGTATTCGAATTTAGGATCCGAAAAACCGGAACCGAACCGAATACCAGAAAGTTCAGCCCTACAAAAAATCATGAATAGAAAATGGAACCGAACCGAACCGGAACCGACAAGAACCGAACCGAATATTAGAAAAGTATCAATTGGGTATTCGAATTTATGATCCGAATAACCAGAACCGAACCGAATACCCGAAAATTCAGCCTTACAAAAAATAAAAAAATAAAAAAACAAGTCAACAATAAAAAAAAATAATAACCAACCACGGTTAAACATGTGGCGTTTCTGATACGAGTTGCAAAATTCCCAAACAAAGGATCTACTCTTCATCAACTGCAGTTTTTTATTATTATTTTTGGTTAAAAGTCGCGGTTAACACCCGCGTTGGACATGGTTTAAGTCTTTCAATATTTCTCTTTTCTTTACCACAATAAAGCTTTAATAAGCTATTTATTTTCCTTATTTTCAATCTTATTTTCTATTTAATAATGGTCCAAAATCTTGAATCCACCTACTTTGGATTCTTTCATAGTAGATCTCTCTGTTTTTGTATATAGATGCTATATTTAGATACATATGTTGTTGGTTTAAAATTAATAACTAGATATATTATTTAGATGTCAAATTTTTAAAATCTAAAATATCTAGATATGTGAAATGCTAAAAAAGTGAAATTCCGAATTTAATATCTCATGCTAACATGTAAAAGATAAAATGAAATGTGAATATATCATGGAAGTCTAGGTTTTGCCCAATCAATCTTACTCTTGGATCTTAATGGTTAAAATGAAATGTGAAGGTATCTCAAGCATAGTAGAAAACATTTATAGGATATCAATCACTGAAACACGTAGAGCATTTTGGAGAAGGAAAAAAACCTTGAACATACACCAACTCTTCAATTTTTGCCTGTTTAATACACGAATTTGTTTCGTTGCCATATCAATTCCCGTACTTTTATCCGTTGCCGTTTTAATTCATCAACAATTCAAAATCGCAATTTTGTCTAAATTCCGTTAATGGTCTTAACAGCTCCGTTACTTCACTAAACACGTGGATTGATCAATTTTTATTATTCCCATTTTTCCCTTGTCGCATTTACCCAAATTTTTAATCTAAATTATTTTTTTTACAATTTATCTTATTGCTTCTTACTCAAATCGATAAGAGGTGTGATGCCGAACATTCACAATCATCTTCTTCGTAAGAAAATTGGTGCTTCATCGAAGCCATTTGGTGATGACTATTATTCAAACAAATTTGTTCTCCATTGTTTAGGTTTTAGATTAGGTTTTGTGATACACGGAGAAGGCGATGATGAAGAACTTAAGAGATTTAAGGAAATCGAGATATTTTCGTTTTGTTACCCAGAATCGGATTCAGATTCTTCATCGGAATTTGATTTTCCGGATGAGAAAATGGGATTAAGATCTGAAGATGAGGATGAAGAGTTAATTGAGATAAAGCTTGATGTGTATCATCATTGTAGATGAGTCAAACAGAGTTTGATTTTCATGGTGGAGAGGAAGATGATTTTTATGAATAGCTAGAGTTAGGGTTCTTAAATAATCCCAAATCGATTTGGGTGCAAAAACACTAAGATAAAACCGAGAGAATGTAGCTAGAGACTCTTGATTACAAGGGTTCCATCTCGTTGTGGCGATGGTCTATTTAGTTCTATTGAAGTGAGAGTTCTTGGGTAATTCACATATCTTTATAGTAAGTTAGCCATCGAATTGTCCTCAAATTTCTATTTATGAACTCTACAGATTAAACTAAGCAAGATCACAATTCACAAGCTTAACAATCTTCCAATCAAAATCTGGATAAAGAATCTGCAGAGGATTATAACAAACAATCCTTATTCCTTCAATCAAACTAACGAAGTCAGTTTTATCAAGGAGAATCAAAATTCAATTGAAATCTACCCCTGAAAGTATAAAGATATTGGAAACATAAACGTAGAAATGAAAACAAAAATCCAGCAGAATTTAGGGCAAAAAAAGAAAAATTTGTATGCATAAGCAGGAATGAGAATTTCAATACTTTGATCGGAGAGATAGTTCGATAAATTGATAAGAAAGTGAAGAGTCTTAGACGAAAATTTTGACTTAGTTGAATTTATGCTTACGAGGATAAAACGGGAAAGATAAAAAATAATTAACCCATGTCGTCATTAAACTAACGGATCCGTTAAAACCATTAACAGAATTTAGACGAAATTGCGATTTTGAATAGTTTATGAATTAAAATGGCAATGGATAAAAGTACGAGAATTGATATGGCAACGAAACAAATTCATGTATTAAACAGGCAAAAGTTGAAGAATTGGTGTATTTTAAAGGTTTTTTCCTTTGGAGAAACATGAGATATTGAAAGCATGTGAATTCATAGAGTAAACCGGAAAGTCTTTGTATTAGATTCTAATCCATCTACTTGGTATGATCAATGACTAATGAGCCGAGACGTTGATGGAGAATCCGGTTTAATTCGGTCCAAACCGGTTTCCTTTACTATTTTAAACCGAATCACCAGAGAATCTACTTTTGTGTCTTTTTCGCTTTATAGAGAAAAACTCAACGAATACACAGACACACACTAGACGACGTAGCACAAGGACGAACGATGACGACGTTACCATACGCCGAGGTCGATTGCAATCTTAGGGCTTTAGCTGGCCGTGCCGAAGGTTTCGGCCGATTCGCCGTCGGTGGTCTCCACGGCGATCTCTATGTTGTCACTTCCCTTGCAGGTAAATGTATCTACAAATCTATGATTCTTATTTGTACGAAACCGATTTAGATAATTGGAGCTCAGTTTCGCTAATCTAATCGATTTCTGCATGCTATTTTCACGTCCTATTGCTATGATTGTGAGAACTATTTGTTCTATTGATTTAAGACACACGAAACTGATGGTTATGTGTGATTTTAGATGATGGACCTGGGACTCTTCGGGAAGGAGGTAGGAGGAAAGAGCCATTATGGATAGTATTTGCAGTTTCTGGAACAATTAATCTCAATTCATATTTGAGTGTATCGTCGTACAAGACAATTGATGGACGAGGACAACGAATTAAGATCACTGGGAAAGGAATAAGATTAAAGGCATGTGAACATATTATCATTTGCAACTTGGAATTTGAAGGTGGTAGAGGCCATGATGTTGATGGCATTCAGATTAAACCAAACTCCAGACACATATGGATAGATCGATGTAGCTTGCGTGATTATGATGATGGCCTTATAGATATTACTAGACAAAGTACTGATATCACCGTTTCTAGGTGAACCATATGGTTTTGGATTGATAAGCAACGTTATGTTATGCTCTCTTGTCTGGTGCTTAATGTTGCTTTTGGTTTACAGATGTTATTTTGCACAACATGACAAGACAATGCTGATTGGAGCAGATCCATCTCATGTTGATGATAGATGCATCCGAGTGACTATTCACCATTGCTTCTTTGATGGAACTAGGCAGAGGCAACCACGTCTCAGATTTGGAAAAGTTCATTTGTACAACAACTATACAAGAAACTGGGGAATATATGCTGTCTGTGCTAGTGTAGAAGCGCAGGTAAAACTCTTATATGATTCTCTAATAAAACTCCAGGAGATGGGCTTTGTCTAACAAGTTAATTGCAGATCTTAGATCATAGCGCAGGCCTTCAATTTTGTTTTGTTATATTTTTTGCATTCAGATCTTCTCTCAATGCAATATATATGAAGCAGGAGCAAAGAAAAAAACTTTTGAATACTACCCAGAGAAGGTTGATTCTCTCTTTTCACTTGCTTCTTCATCTTCATCAAAGAAAACTTTGTTCTTTACTATTATCATCATCATCTTGTGTGAATTTTTTGTAGGCTACTGACAAAGAAGAAGTGAGAGCTGGGTTAGTACGATCCGAAAATGACTTGTTCTTGAACGGAGCTCAACCTTCCTTGTTGACAGGGGGAGGTGAAGAATGTGTGTTTCATCCAAGCGAACACTATCCGACATGGACCTTGGAGCCACCATCAGAAACTCTCAAGCAAGTCATCAAAATTTGTACCGGTTGGCAATCTTTAACCTGTCCTTCAGATCACGGAGTTCCTAAGTAGTAGTTGTGATCCAATTTTTTTCTTGCATATCATTTCTTTTGTGAAACTTTCTTGCATATCTTATTTCCTTCTTTTTCTCTAGTTATTTCAAGTGAAACAATGCTTCTGTTCTTGAGCACATTATGTTTACAGTACGTTGTGTGTGATAATAATGCCTTTTTCTTCTTTATGATATGTGATTGGCTTCTTGCCTGTATATTTTCTGAATCAATCAAATCAGGTTCCTTACTAAATTAATATTAGCTTGGTTTTGTTAGGATTTTTTTCTTAGAATCAGAAGATGAGAGACTCAATTTAGTTGTTATAGATAGTGTAAAATTTCTCAATTTTGTTTTTTGATTTCATGCTATGTTGTACACACAATGCAAACAAAAGTATCTGTACATTTTTGATACTTTAAATCATGTAGAACGGAAAATTCAGCCAGTACTGTAACAGTGAAACGAGCCTCTCAGCCAGAAACACATCCAAGTGACATCCAAGATGAAGAAGATGATGAAGAAAAAGAAGATGAGCTAAGTATTGGTGTTCCGTGGAACAGATCAGAGATGTAGTTCTCCAAATTATCTGGCTTGAACCTCACTAGGATCTCGATGTTTCTCTCTTGGCCAAGCATCGGTAAGTACTTCCTATAAAACTCTCTGTATTCTGGTACAAGTTTCTTTGCTATTGATACCTTCAGTTCGTCCCTCAGTTTCGCATCAGGTACAACTCGTGATGATTGTTTCATATATGCTTCTTCAAATGCCGTGTGAAATCTTCTGAAATATATTTTGGCTTCCTCTGGTGATAGGTCTGTAGGTTCTTCTGGTAAAGACATGAAAACATTGGACCATGCTGCTATCTCATAATTCGCAGCATAAGCACTGAGTTTATCTTCATGCTTAGTGAGCCAATCATCTCCAAGGAGAACCCTCAGGTGAGTTGAATATACTGTTTTATTGATGAAGTTGAGATTATTTGCAAGGAAGAGGTAAGACAATGAAACATCTTTGTAATGCTCTGCTTTAGTGTCTAGTTTGCATAGCAAGACTAGGATGAGCCAAGCTAAATGGACCGAGAGTGCTTGATTGTGTTCTTCATCTTGTACATAAGATTCTAGCAAGCGGGTGTTTCTCGGAAGCGGATAGTCTACAAGGATTTCAGACAAGACACAGCTGTGTTCAGAGAGGGATGAGATGAAACTCATTGTTGATCGGGTCAGCTTATGAATCCCTCCACCAGGTGTAAGTGATTTCGACGAATCCTTCTGAATTGCTGACTCAAAATCAGTGAGAGCACTATATATCGAAACTTTGAGTTTTTGAATCGATGCAAGCGCTTGAGATTTCACACCAGCTACTGAATTGAAATGGAATATCATCTCTATATCCTGCCAAAGATCAGAAATCGCAGCTTGAAGATCCATCAGCGAAAAGATCCTATCATGCGATTTCTTCTCTTTAGCAATAAATTCAGGGAACTTAAAAAGGTTAGTAGCAGCTTCATACGCGATTTCGTAAAAACATGACTCTCTTGTTGAATTGGAAGCAGAAAACACATGATCACAAAGAAGTTTCTCTCCACGGAAAAGCGTAGTAACACCAATCTTTGCAGCTTTGATCCAGTTCTTGATCATATGCTCAAGTGTGACCCAATCCATTCTGTAAAATCTCGAGCCTTTATAGGTTTCGATCCCGAGTAAGCTCAAACCTTCATCTACTATTGATTTTCTGATCCGTTTATATATCTTCACGCACTCTTTTCCGTATCCACAACTAATCATACTCTCGGCTATTGCCTTAAGATCAGACATCACCACAGCTGAAACTTTCTCAACTTGAGTGATCGATTCGCCAGCTTTCTTCATCTCATTGTCATCTTCATCTTCATCATCAGATTGCATAGTAAACTCAAATTCTGAATTGCTTGAGCCTGAGGATTGACCAGAAACTGATTCAGGATCAAGCCTGTCTCTGTTTGAAGATAATATCTGGAAAAACTCTTTTTCAAGCCTAGTCATCGCGATCTGCATCAAAGTCTGGGCAATAGCAAGCTTGGGGGATTGAGATTCTTGAGCGACAAGAAAGTGCATCGCTCTACGCAAATCACGGACACATCTGATGAACTCTTTGGCTTCTTTTCTGCTATGGTTGAACAAAGAGACAATCTTTGTCAAAGTAGGCGTATTCGGATCCCATTTTCTGATGATGGATTCAGCTTTCTCCACTGCCTCCTCCATTGAAGACTGAGTGAAGTTCTGACTCAGCGGAGAAGCTGGGAAAGAAGTAAAAGAAGAAGGAGAAGAAGGAACAGATTTAGGAGATGAGGAAGAGAAAAAAGGAAATTTGGCCTTTTTCGCCATTGAAGAAGAAAAAGAAGCTCTCTATTCTCTTCTTTTTGAAAAATGAATGTTACTTGGCTTATACACTTTGTATTTTATGAAGAAGATAGGTTTTAAAACAAGTAAATATATAGAAAAAATTGGTCTTGAATTTGATGATGATGTGCTTACCTGGAAAATATAGTCGCAGACCAAGAGGAACCATTGACTTGGATGTATAAGCATTAGTTTTATATAGTATTAGATTGTTACCGTACATAATTTTTATATAAGATGACAGAGTTTTGCTATACACGTCTTAAGAGTATTTTGACTATTTCATACTGTCAACTTAGAATTTATAAATAGTTCATTTTTTTTCAATTATTCAATTGTTGATTTGACTTTTTATTGCATCACTCGTATATTGACCAATCATATTTTTTCCTTTTGGAATATTGTATTAAACAAAAATCTATTAAAAACTACTAGAGGTTTCACAAGAAATGTCCAAAATTTAAATATTTGGCATTCTCTTCTTATATAACGCGTTTATACTTTTCATTTTTTTTTGTTTTTGTCGAGATCTTTTTGTCAGTTAACATTTTTTTAAATTCATCTGAAAATATAATTAAAGTTGAAGGCGATAGGTGATTTGATTATGTCCATTATTGTTGCAGCAAAACGCCACATTAGAGAGATGAAGGGTAGTCTTAAAGTGCAGATTCAATGGACTGATGAAATTCAATACTATGATGGGATTCAGCTGAGTGATCCACTGCCGTGCTCAACCTTGTAGAAGTTTTGGGTAAGTAATAAAATGTAATCTTTCATATTTTTGTTACTAATTAAAATAATAATGTTGTTTCAAAACATATTAATTATTGATAATCAAATATTCTAAAACACTATTTTCTACAATTTTTTAACAAAAAAATTATTAAACAAATTCACATAATTGAGGTGTTATCAATTCTCTATATATAAATATGATTGTAAAAGCATTCATTTTCTTTCGTGACATAGTTGAACATTTGTTTTATGACATAATTGAATGAAGATGAGATTTACTAACTTTAACTTTGCAAAATAACGTTCAGATTTTTTTTTGTCAACATAACGTTCTAGATTTATCTCTATTTTCGTGGAGGTTGGTAATTAAAAATTTGGGATGTGAGATTTGATTTTGGAGGTAGAAAACAAAAACAAAAAACGTTCAAGGTGAGTGTTCTTTAAGCGAATTTGTAAACTGAGTGGAGTAGAGTAAAGTTTTGTCTGGTTTCAAACTAAAAATAGCTTAGCGTTGAAATAAACTTTAAGATAGATGTAATCAAAAAGATTAACTTAAATAAAACATTGTTAAACATAAGTATGTGATTTCATTCTTTTGTTTATGAACATTGAGAAAAGTTCCTAAGTCATTTGTAATTGTTAAACTGGAATTCTCTTAAATTTTGTATATTAGAGTATCTCTAAACTTTGGTTTATATTTCACCTTTAGTTTAATGTAAGATTATGTTTGACCAAAATAAGGAAAAAAAAAAAAAAGAGCTTCTCTAAACTATTGCCCTTGATCTGATATAACAATGTAGTTCCCTTATCTCATCTTCTAGGAATGATTAAACTCGATACTAAAATATAGCAGATGACGGAAAATTCAACTATAATATTTAATAATTAAAAGTCAAAGATTAATATTTGGCTTATTTGCTTAGCTTTCATTTTCACCTTGACATAAAATGTTATGTTATAATTTTAAAGAAAATTTTACATTATATAACGTTGTTAGGACATCAGTTTCATTAGAAATAGCTTATCTTTAATAACTTTAGTGATCAAACGACCATTAAATGTTGAAATCTCTAGTTTTTGCCACTGAATTGAATATATATGTACGTTATAGGAAATATTCTGACAAATTGTATGTTTACAAGTTAAGTACGCGCTAACTAAATTATTTCCGACAAGGCAATCTCAATTACGTATATTATTGAATTCCCTTAACATAAAAATCACATAATTGCAAAGGCGAATAGATCATAACAAACAATTTAGTTAGCGCGAATAGATCATAACAAACAAATCTAGCCGATTCCGAACTACTCTCATAGCTAACCACATGATAAGAGAAAATTAAACATGCATAACAAGAGTAAAGGCTGCACAAAGCAATAAACGACATAACCTGAAAGCTTTGCCATGTGAATTTTAAAACGCCGACAATACCATGACGAAATCGAAGAGTTCTACATGGACTAAAGCCACCTTGAAAGATCGAAAGAGGCATAGAGACATCCGCAACGTAGATCATAGTTACTTCGAGGATGGAGATTTAGCCACAAGTAGGCTTCCGCATCAAACAAATTAACAGATGAAACTGCACAAGACAGTAAAAGCTCGCACCATAGTGAGAGATAAGTGAAAGTAGGTCGCTCTGCAATGCAACACCTAACGTTCACAACAACCCATCCAATGAAATAGAATAAAACCTTTGCTCACTTCCATAACCATTGCAGAATCCGAGAGATATTAAACGTTATACTGAATGCCCCATCCGTGTCGGGTTTGCCTTGCTTCATGAAAGAGATGACACAGGGGTTTACAACTTTTACAGCTCAAAAGGGTAAACTCTTTGATAGTCAAATTTATGGACCAACATTCAACTTTAGATACAACAATTAGTCTTGAAAAAATTTCATTGGAAGATTTCCATGATGAAGCAATCGAAGGTATATCTAGTACACTGCCATCAATCTGAGACCAAATCGTAGATCCATAGAAGCTAGAACTCTTGTCTTATCATGAGTGGACTAGTCATAAAGATAAAAGCTACAAAGTTGCGATAATGAGGAAAGTGTTTTGACGGTAGTCCAGCATAAGCGATTAAAAAAGCAAGCAGATATGCCTTAAAGCTCGATTTGGTCTGATAAAGCTTAGATCTGGCAACATTAGAGCTTTGGAAGATGCCCAAAGGATCTGGTACAAGTTGAAGCTCCTCTGTGGATGAAACTTTGTCCGGACTGGTATCCTTCAATAAACTCAACAGACTCGACAACGGCTCTACCTCTAAGATGACACAAAAAGAACTCCAAAGAGGCAGGAGAAATTCTTCGTAGGGCAAGTCCAACACACGAAACTGCAACGAGCGGAAAACCATCTTCTAAACGTGGCGACAGTTAAGGGACCTCATTAGGTTATCGCATCGGGAAGATCTCACTAGCGGTAACTCTCTACACCGAAAAGAAGAAAAAATCCTGGAAAGAAATCGAGGGAAAACCAAGAAAACAAACCGATTCTAGCCAAAGGCCAAGATAAGTTGGAGAAGGAACCACGGTGGAGCACCTCCTGTCCTACGACCAATGACAGTGCAGTCATGCATCTCCAACAAAATAGACAAAGTGAAGACTAAGATCCAAATGAGAAACATTGTATAGAAAAGAAAGCAAAGAGGTGAACAAAGGTGGCGATGCCGGCCGGCATCACCTCCGCCGGCGCCATTGAACATTTTGAAGATGCGACTGTCTTAGACTTCGTGTATGAGAGAAACAAAACTAGGGCGAACATTTTATTCACAAACATTTTTTTCTTTTTTGATGATCCTGGTATCCGGAGCCCCGAATGACTCCGACTAAGCCCAAAGCGTCTGCAGTCGCCAAGGATATCCAGGAAAGCCGCCAAATTTATCCCATGTTAATTGACGGTGGCCGGGACTCGAACCCAGGTGGCAGAACTCACAGCTTTGAGTCCTTTACCACCAGAGCTAGAAGCCTTGGTTTTTATTTACAAACATTTCTTATGAATTATAAGGACAATCTAAAATTAAGTTTGTGATTTAAATATATAAAATATGTTGTCTGCTACTATTTTCTTAATTATATAATACATATATTTTCTTTTTTCATATCATTTGTTAATGTTGTTGCATCTTTCTACAAATATATTTTTATTGCATTTAAAACGATAAAATTTTATTCATAATGAAATTCTATAATGCGGAAAAATATGATTACATAGAGTCGAACTGCGGTGGAAACGAAATAGAAATGAACCACTTGTCTTACTATTTATGTAACAACTAAGACTTTCAAATTTTATAAAGACTCTTGTAATCTTAATTTGTTTTCAATCTAATATAAATTAGTATAGAATAGTCGGATAAAATATGAATCACGACTGGGAAAGAAACTATATAGTATTATTGTTCTTCTTATATCATGACATTAAATAAAAAATCAAAATGTGGGAAAATGGTTCTTGAAGTGGTTAAAAGTCTTTTTCTCATTAAATTGAAGATACAAAAGGAGAACATCACGAGATATAAAGAAATCATCTTAATAGAAATTTAATTATGAAAGATGAGTTTCTTCTTGGATACAGGAATGAAACCGTGCAGGTCCGCCCAAATATTGATATAATTGAAATAAATCATGTCATGAAATGCTCTTAATAATGTCTCTAACTATGCGGTTAGATGGAGGAAAAGTTGTGAAGAAAGAATATGACAAAATGAGGCATCTACGGAAGATATTTTCTGAAGTAAACTCTTATACTTCAGCCAAAATGATGGTTGGTTAATTGCTTCGATTACGTTGTCATAATCCGACCAGATTTCAATAGCTCGCAAATGTAGGTCAGACATACTTGTAAGGGCCCAAAAAATGCAACGAAGTTCCATCTAAAACATGTTGATTGATGGAAGAAATTCATCCCTTGCATAGAAGAAAATATCTCCTGCGGAGTTTCGGACTATCCACGCTCCACCAACTAGAACCATACCAGGATGCATGAACAATGCACTTAGAAAACCTAGGGAAGGTTTGGTCTAGCGAGATTACTGCATCTCTCGGTGAGATCATGATTTTCAATGAGCCAATTGGGACTCGTCGTGTAGCTTGTTCCAGTGCATTGCCTCCTCTGAGCAAGTGAAATCATTACTGAAATATCATTTTTTCCTTCGATAACCAACGCATTTCTATTTTTCCTTATTTTCCACAAAATCCAGGGTATTGATTCCCTTAAAGTTTTGTTACAACTCAACTCGCTCACTATTTTTAACATTGTTTCCATATTTTGAGTGAGCGAGTAGGTGAAACCATGATTGGTGCCAGGAATAGCTACAAATTGTCAAATCTTTTCGGTGAAGACGCACTCAAATAATATGTGGTTTATTGTTTCGTATCTTTGGATGCATTGTTTGCAACGTGAGTCCGTTTGTAAACCATGTGCACTGTGCATTAAGATAGTCTCCTACCGCCAAAGCTCGAAATAAAGCCCTCCACAAAAATATTTTAATTTTTGAGATTGTCTTAATCCTCCCTATCCTTGATTTTATATCATTATTGAGCGATTGGTTGAAGAACTTGGTCATTTAATTTAGAAATCAACCAGATACCACAGTTAATATGATAACATCTATCAGCTAAAAAGACTCATATATGCCTATCGCGAAAGCTATTAAAAGTGGTCAAAAGTCTATAACAACATTATTTTTTAAAAGAATCCGGCTCCGCATACTGTGTTTCTCATATAGTAGGAATTGGTAATATATATGAAATTATCAATCGTAGTTGTGTATCCAAATTATAAGAATTTGTAATATAACGAAATATTGTCGATCAAAAAGTAACAAAAAATTATATATATATATATATATATATATATATATATTCATATATAGTAATTTAGCAAGTAACTGTTTCAGGAATTAAAACTTTTTTGGTTAAAAAAAGTATAAAGTTTTTTTTGTCATTTTAATTGTTGGACCACAAATAATCGATCTAGTAACTTAAATTCTCTTAAAATGAATTTTGCACTCAAATATCGAATGGAGAGATATGATCCGTAATCTAAAAACCAAGGCAGTAAAACTAACAATCACTAAACTGTATGCTATTTATTATCATGAATTACCCTTTTAAACTATAAAACTGAAGCTGTACGTTTCTAGCTCGATATTACTCCTAAAAGACTTACGCACACATATAGGACAGTTGCTTTTGAATTTTGGTTCACATGATTTTGAATACCTAACGAATTCATTTATTCCATAAATGATCTTGACCAAAGACATAAAATACTTTGAATAACATAAGAAAAAAAATAGTTAATGCGAATGAGAACCGGAAAAGAAACGATATATATATAT
>OVBE01009274.1:269-16223 GCA_900406425.1 Iberis pinnata | reverse complement strand
ATCACAACCATTGGAGAAGCATTCAGGGACTTGATCCTCACTCCTAGGATCACATCAGAGAGAAAGAAGTCAACATGTGCAAGATTACAAAGGAGATAATGGATGCCTATTAAAACCAAAAATCTAATTATACACGCTTATGTACATTCACCTAATTTTTGTAAAATTATGTATATTTCACAAACTAACCTTAAATACAAACATATGGCTAAGTTATTTAAGATAGAGATTAACTATCTCTCTCCAAAGCTCTCTCTCAAATTCTCTAATATGAGTTTTTCATATCTGAAATATTTTTCTAATTGAAGAGTGGAGGAGACTAGCCGGACCTTCTTCTGACCGAAGCCTCTTACTTTGCGCTCAGGCTCTCCGGCGATTCTGGCACCAAAAGAGTGGTAGTCCGCAATGCTTCATTGTGACTGGGGGGCTCTTTCTTTTTCCAGTTGTTGGCTCAAGGTCTCTCTTCGCTGCGAGCTCCATCAAAGTCAGTCCGTTCAGCGCGATCTCTTTTATATCACTTTGTCGACATGTTCAAGGTAGTTTTCCTTTGCCGAGGAAACAAAGGTTTCTGTCTACGGAAGTTGCTCAGGGACGGTAGCCTCCTCTTCCTCTTCCTCTCTGCCTTTGCTGGAGCTATTCCATTCTTTTGGTTGGATCAGATTTGTCCCCTTCGGTTTCTCCACCGCATATAGTCGTAGGAGTGGCTTCTCCTCCTTGTCTTCTTCTTTAATGGGTCACTCGGCTTTCATGTCGGGTTGGCTTTGGCTTCCTCGCCGCCCCGAGCATAGGAAGTAGTTCTGGTACTTTGAGCCTGGACCTGTTTTAAGTTATTTTGAGTTGGAACAAAAATTGTATCTGAATAAGACATGTAAAAGTTTTTGGGTTGGGTTAAATTCAAAAATATGCTTATAATCTCAATAGAAAGTACTTTATATAAAAAAATATATATATACAACTGAACTGATAAAAAATTCAGCCATCACTATATTAAATTTATTTGTTGTCTCGCTTTCTTCTGTTTGGGCCTATTGGGTCTATTTCAAGCTTTTAACATTAGCCTTTCTAGGCTTGTATTTTTTCTTTTATATAATTAGAAAGCAAACTTTATAAAAAAACTAATAAAACAAGCTGAAACACTCCTCCACTTAAATAAACACAAACGGATTCCGTATTTGTGATATTGTTTTTTTTTTTTTTTTTTGTAAATTAAATTGTTAATAACTTTATATATAAATGGTGGGGAAGAGTCGAGTTAGGCAAGCCAGAAGTTGGCTACGTGGTGATCAAAGTATGTTACATTAAGAACCAATTGAAATAATGAGCAAAATTAGTCAAGATTTAAAATTAAGGTGGAAAGCATTTTGGATGATATAGTTGCTAAGCGAATTTTTACTCATTAAATGTCTGCCTTCAGGCAACCTACCAAGAAATGTCCAAAAGTGTTCTGATGGGGTTTTATTTATGAGATTAAATCACAGTTGTAGGAACGCTTTCGATAATTTATGGAAAATTTATTTTCCAAAAAAAAAAAAAAAAAGGAATTTTGAAATCATTATTTTTTCTCCTTCGTCTCTTCGTCTTCGCGTTCGTTTTTCAGCTTCTCTGCTCATAAATTTTAAACATTTTAAAAAATATATACTAGTGATTAAGTGTTAAGATTTGGGTCTGAATCAGTATTGTTGATCGATTGGTTATATGCATGCAATTTTGGTTTTGAAGAAATGTGCACAACTTCAACAATGTCAAAGAAGAAGAAACCCATAATTATGTCCTTTCAAACAATCAATGATAAGTTTCTTTCATCTTTCATTTCAATCCCTCCAAATATATGAAAGGGGTTTTAGTAGAGTTTTTCCTTCCAACTATAGAAAACAAAGAGTGAATGAATGATAACTAAGCATAAAAGTAACAATAAAAGTGGCAGCATATCGTTAATTTTTCTCGTCTTCGCCTTCATCTTTCAGTTCCCTGCTCATAAATTTCTAACGTTTTAAAAATATGTAGTAGTTAAGTGTCAAGAGTTGGGCCTTGATCAGTATCGTTGTTCGGGCAATTTTGCTTGTTAAGAAAGGTGCGCAACTTCAACAATGTCAAAGAAGAGGAAACCAAAATATGTCCTTTCAAACTCTTAATTGTAAGTTCCTATGATCTTTCAATTCCAATCTCTCCAAATATATTAAAGGATTCTAGTAAAGTTTTGTTATTTTAATTGAATTCTTCCAACTGTAGAAAACAAAGAGAATAAATTATCACTGAGCATAAGAGAGTTTTAGTAAAATTGTGTCCTATTGTTGTTTTAAGGGTGATAAGTATCTGATTTGGTATTGGGGACAATAGGAGAGACAACTGAGATTGAGCTCGATTATAACAATTATCGGTACGTAACTCTATTCTAATATATAAAAATTTGTGTTTAAGACCTCTGTTGATAGCCACATCATCTTTTTAAAACAATTTTTACACACGTCACGTCAGCTTAAAAAAAATTAGAAAAAAATCCCACAAATAAAAGAAAATAAACAACTCTTTAATGGTGAGAGTTTAACAAGAATCTTCTCTCTCTTCATTCTCTATCTTCTCTCTAAACCTTGCTCATCCTCTCTCACCGAGTTATCCTGTTGTCGCCGGTGTCCGGCCTTCGGCCGGCGCCGTGCGAGTGTATATATGGTCTTTGTAGTCGGTTTTCTTTCCCTCTTTCTCACATGCATTTAGATCTTGTCTCTCGTCCTTCCTCTTCTCTTTTGTCTAGCCGCGTTGAAGTTATCATGCTCGGGTTCTGGTTCATCGACATGGGTTCAGATTCATCACGGCGATTCCTCTCCCTAGTTCTTACAACCACCGGATCTGGCTTTCGAAGGTCACACTTAGGCTGATTCTCGGAGACTTCGGTTTTTCGTGGTCCCCTATTCTCGACGGTCGCATGCAACAAGTTTCGGTCTAGGACGACGGTGATGGACTTCGGCGTTGGATTTCGGTGTCTACACAGTGGTCGAGAACAGGAACACTTCTTCATGGGCTATGCTATGACTGATCGGATGGTGTTAGGACGGAGGTGGCTAGTGCATGGGCGATTACAGGGTGGATTTTGCTTGACGGCGACGCATGAACATTGTGATGTTTCTGTGTCACGAAGGGTCCTTGGGCTTGGCCTTCTTTTGTCTTTTTCTTTGTTTATATTTCAGGATGTGACTTTAGCCCATCTTTTGTTTATGTTAGTCTCTTGTTATTAGGTCGTTGTAATAATGTCGTCTTAGTTGTTATGTTAGGTTCAGGAGTTAAACATCCCACCAAAGGCATGTATCCCTTGTTCAAGTCCCATATCGGTTTTTACCGGTTTAAAGGGTTGCTAAGGGGTTTAGTAAGTCTAGGTAAATTACTAGACATTAATATCCCGGTTGTGGGATTTGGTCAACTTCTCTTAGAAGTTTTAGTTCACCTCTTAGATGAGGTGATTCACCCAATATGGGTTGTATCCTTCCCCTTGTGGGATTTCATGTACCCTTTGTGGGTGTTTACTCTTTGAATATAATATAACAATGATGACAAAAAAAAAAAAACAACTCTTCCGGTAGCAAAAAAAAAAAAACTCTTCTTCTCCTCTGATCGAAATTGACATCCATCTATATTCCCCAAAAGCGTTTCCTTTCTCTGTAACCTTTCATTTTCAGTCTGACATTAATCTCTTTGCTTTTCATTTTTCTGTAACCTACGATCTTCCCTGTGACATTAAATCTTTTGTCTTCCAGTGAGGACGAGAATATGAATTTAGAAGACTTCAAGGGAGAAGAAAGAGACACTGCAGAGTTGAAGCGGAGGAAGAGATTGAAAACCCTATCCCTCGACAACCAATTACTCTCCGACTCTCAAGCAAGATAAATTCCCTCTCTCAAACCTTAGCTTACCTACATCGGCTAGCATGGTAATCCACTTTTCCAACTGTTATAGTTTAAGCCAAGACATAAAAATAATGTTATTTGTAGATATAATGATCTAAATGACTTGATTTTATTAATGAATGGAACTCCCTTTATATAGAGGTTCAAATATAAAACATAGTTATAGAATAAGGATAAATATGAATCTTTAACTTCCTATATTTTAGGGAATTTACATGAATCTTAACTATAATATAATATACACTATATATTTTTGTGTATATCTCTAATACTCCCCCGCACGACAAAGGTGGGACGTGAATGCAAACTATGCAACCATAAACGGAACACCTATGTCGTGGACATGTCGAGGACGGACAAAATGGTCAACAGACTCCTCCAGAAAAAAAATCTTCAATCTTTAAAGTAGGGATGAAACTTCAACTCGTCTTTAGTCTTTAAAAATATCATCGGGAATAACATCCCGTGGACGCAAACTGTGCATCTCCACAAACAATTGTCCAATCTCGGACAGTCCATAAATTGGACTAAAAACGACCTAAAAACGAGTGTTCTAATATAACTCCCCCATGATTATAAATAAAACTTGTAGAATCCCCGATCAATTAGATAAGTCAAAGAAAAGAACGAAAAACAAACTTTAAATAAATCTCAAAACATGCTCTTCATCTTCATCTTGGTCTTCCTCTTTGATCGCCATCTTTTTTTTTTAACTCTGATCCACTAGAATCGATTGCTCTGATACCATGTAGATTTAATGATCTAAATGACTTGATTTTATTAATGAATGGAACTCTCTTTATATAGAGGTTCAAATATAAAACATAATTATAGAATAAGGATAAATATGAATCTTTAACTTCCTATATTTTAGGGGATTTACATTAATCTTAACTATAATATAATATACACTATATATTTTTGTGTATATCTCTAATATTATTACTGTCTTCAAACAGGTCAAAGAGAAGTGTATTAATAGATTCGATGTAGCGATGTTAAACGTTATTACGCGCGAGTTAGAACATCAGATTCGTACAGATCTTGTTTCTGATCCTATCCTTGATTCCAAAGGTCTGCCTAATGGAAGAACAATACTAGAAAATCCAGATGATGGTGAGGCTTTAGCCATATTTGGAAAATTGATATGGGAAACGAAGAGAGATGGGAAAAGAGCTCAAGGCTATTTTGATCAGGTTGTTCATGCTTCTCTTGATGATTGGTATAACGTGTGTGTGTATATATAGGGCATAAGTCTTTAGATTCATTATTATTTTAGTTATTTCCTACTCCGGCTACTCGAGTTTTGAGTATCTAAATGTTGGTGTGTAACTTTGCAGTACGATTTTGGGGTCATACGCACATTTGATGTGGGAAGCAAATGATGAGGAAGGAGGAGAACATAGGCCAAGAAGAATGAATGGTGGTACTCCTCTGCTAACACCGAGAAAGGCGAGAACTGATTCCGTTCACAGGATCGAGAAGACTCCACATCGGGATAGAAGCTGAACGTTTATTGAACACCATAATCAAAGACATTTCTTATTCCTCAGTTTATTTAATATATTTATCTGGTTCCAACAGGTTTCTACAGGGTTCAATTTTCTCAATATTATATATTACACGGTGATGCTACTATTTTCATTTGGTGTGGCAATCTAACTTATCACTCTCGCTGAGGGCATAGTTGAACACATTTAATTTGATATAATTTGGACACAGTTCTGGTGCCTTCATTACTTTCTTGGCAAGATCGTAAGGTGGATAAACTCCTCAGCCCCTCTCTTATATTATCAAAGGTTTCTGGTTTTTAACACATCACTTTTACTATAGGATCACATGCGTCAAGGAGGGGCGTCCATATATACTGATTGACATGTCTATTAACTCTCTTTTAATCTTGAACAAACGTATTTGTAGGTACAATTGGAGTTGTAGATTACACCTTCTATGAAGACATGATGTATGCGATCAATTATTTTCTCTGTTTCTGTGGTAGTGATTGAGAGTTTGTTATACTCATCCCTAATTATTTATATGCTCTCACTTTATTTAAGATTATTGCACACATAAGCTTCCAACGAAACATAGCTTGAGATAATTTTTGTGATTTAGTTATATGATCACTTTATTTTAGATGATTGCATGTGGTTTTATTAATAGCTTATTGTTAATGGTAGACACAATTCTGTGTACCTCTGTACAATGTTAATGATAATCCTATTATGATATGTCTTACAATGTTTTAGCTTTGAGCTTTGTGGATCGTCTGATGAAAACATTTGGCTTGGGGTTTCCGAGATGCCCTTGAAAAGACGCATAAGAGAGTTCTTTAAACAGAAAGTATAGTTAACTAATATATAGCTTATGTGTTGATCAGAATATTACGTGAACAACAAATGAATATTTATACAAACTTTACCTGAGGTGTAACACAAAATCGATGTAAATTTTGGATTATGAAAGCAAGTGAGATGTAAAAACTCATTGTTCATTGCAGATCAAAGAAGATGGATTAGATCATATAGTAAGTGATACTATTCATGTTGTTGCAAGTAAGACAGCAAGATAGAGAGATATGAAAAAGGACATGGGGATCATGAAAGGAAACGGCGATTGCTTCACCTGGAATCAACATAATAGAAGCAGATGGTTTTTGTAACTAACAATTGTAGCAAGTTATTAACATTTTAAAAGCAATATTTACATGTAACTATTGATTGAAAAAGTATTAAAAATTTAAGAACATTATTAAGACTTAAGAAATCACAAAAATAAAGCGTAAGAAAATATAACAAAATTTTAATAACACCTACTAAAAAGAAGAAAAAAGGAAAAAAAAAATATATATTTTGAGAAAATTAAAACAAATTGTAAAAAAAAAAAAAAAACACTATAAGGTTGGAATTAATAAAACTTAAATCTTTGATTGTTTATAGTTATTAATTGGTTTTTAGTTCTTGATTTCCAAAAAACATATTTTATCCTCTTAAGATTTTAGGAATGTAAAATCTCTCAACAATACAAAACCTAGATTTTAGTATTTCAAATCAGTCATAAACCAAAATTATAAAAACCTATTTTCTATGTGTTTTTTTCTTCATTAGAGTTCCCTATTTTCTTTTTACTAAAGATTTGTAATTTTAGTGCTTACTTTTTCATTCAAATTTTTAAAAATAAAATTTTATTGGTTTTCAGCAAAAAGTTCGTTTCATGAACAATAATCAAAATCACTAAACCATAAGCTATTGGAACATTTATGGCTTAACATAATTTTAATTTTGGTAATAAAAGCTAATATAATGGAAGAAATACTAATAAATATCAACACGTCAAAATATATATATATATATACAACAGCATAAAATTACCTGTTTTCTTAAAAGTATATCAATATCCTATAAGTTACATGGTAATTTTATTTATCATTTATATCTATAAAAATAGAGAACTTCTACAAAAAAAACATCATTAATTATAACTTTGTATATACAAATAATTAGAACTTCAAAAAAGGTTAAACAAATATAATATTTTTTAAAAAATCATCAAATAAAAATAATCCGCGCGTAGCGCGGGATAACCCCTAGTACAATATAAAAATAGCAATTTGAAGTTTTTGAAGCTATTCATGTCATCTAATTTTACAACTTATCATATGTTGCCACATCATCGAATTGTTATAGACTACATATCGTTAGTTTTTCTCCTCTGCCTCTTCGTCTTCGCCTTTGTCTTTCAGCTTCCCTTCTCATAAATTTCGAATATTTTAAAAATATGTAGTGATCTAAGCGCGGAAGCGATTAAAATACAAATATGAAAAGATGACACGAGATTTAACGAGGTATCGGTTGATCCTTTCAAACCAACCACTAGTCCTTGGCTGCAAACAAAGTTTATTAGATCACTTTAAGAAGACAATTACAAGATAAAATCAAACTTAATAAGTTCTAATACATCTCTCTAAGAACATGAACCAAGGTTAATAAATAAAAATATTTTACTCCCCCTAATCATGGTTTTCTTCTTCTTGCATAACTCATTGCTTTGTGTTCCTTACACTAACAACAACCTCTTCTCAAGTTGATCTCTGCCACAAAGCAATATCAACTCTGTTTTTCTATTTCACTATTTTAACAAAAGGTTTAGCATCCCTCAAGCAAGAAGAAGTGTATTCTGATAAAAATAAAATAAAAAGCAAGAAGAAGCGTATCTTCTTTATAGGAGAACATCACTCCAACGTCATTTTCCTTTTCTTTATAAGGAAAAAGGATCAATGCAATAATCAAAAAGGCAAGACATATACATCATTATAAAGACAATATCAAGCTTTTCTAATGCATAATAATTCATAATTCAAATACTATAATTAAAAATTCTACAATCTCTCCCTTTTTTACTAACTAATACCTAACAAATTTAGAGAGCAATCAAATATTTTAAAAAAATGATTGGTAAAAAGTCAAATGATGAATAATTTTCTCCCCCTATATAAACTTTGTTATTCAAAAATAATATTGAATTTAGATTAAAGATGCATAAGAGAGAATAATAAAAATAAAAACCGTGCTGACAATGATTTTTGTTGAACGTGCACGTGATTGTTAAGCAATTTTCCAATTAATTGTTTTGAAAATTCTTGAAGATAGGAGGTGCATCCATTGAGAATGATTTCTCAACAAAAAAATCCTTTTTCTTTCTTCAATAAATTTATCCCCTAGAAGATGATTTGCAACCAAAAAAAAAAAAAAAAATACCTTTCTCGGGCATTAAGCATATAAAAATTTATAAAGAACACATGACACAATATTACTAAGTTATTGCAACATTAAAATAAATACTATCTTTTCTTACCCAAGCCTTCTTATACACATAAGGGACAAATATTTATTAGCACGAATGTATCTATAACAGCGAGGTCGGATGTGGCCAATTTTCCCACAAAAATGATAGATTAGAC
Source organism: Iberis pinnata (assembly GCA_900406425.1). Lineage (NCBI taxonomy): Eukaryota > Viridiplantae > Streptophyta > Magnoliopsida > Brassicales > Brassicaceae > Iberis > Iberis pinnata. The sequence continues at coordinate 7,367 of OVBE01009274.1, read as the reverse complement.
GAAATTTTTTTACATTCACTTGTTGTTGAGAGATGATTCTGCTGTCTAGTACTCCACCTGAAACAAAAACTGTTTTGAAAGCAGTAGTTTTACCTTTGTACACAAGTTCTTGAGGTTGGTGACCAACTCTTCCAACAGTGAGCATGTGATCAAGTTTTTCTGTTCTAGTGTTTAACATTTTCACTCCTTTTCTTGTCTCTTCAAGATTACGTTGTGATGCAGTCAAATCTTCAGTACTTTTCTTCAATTTTAAAATTAAGTTCCTTCTTTTCCTTGATTAGGCTAATGTTTTGACTGTAGGTGTTCACAAATAAGATGGTATGTCCTCATCATCTAAGTAATCTTTTTCTATTTCAACAACTTTTGTTTCAGCAACTTCTGTCTTAACAGACTGTTTTAACATACTCCATTTTGGCAGATTCTTCTATTTCAGCAACAAAGGAGATTACATTGTTGTATGAGACTGGTCTTACTTTATCAGTCTATGTCTCTGACTCACTCATAGTTGTTTTAAGAGCTTTATCTTTTCGTTTGTTCATATTTGCACAGTGCGCTCTGATATGCACAAACCCTTGACACTCATGGCATAAAATTGATCTTTTATCTTTGTCACGACTCTACTTTCTGTTAAATTTACTACTAAGATTTGGAGACTGCTTGTCTTTCTTGAAGAGATCCAACTGCTTCATATATCTGCCATTCTTCTTTGTGAGAAGCACCACCTCGTTTTCGTTCTCATCGTCACTCTTGTTTCTAGAGGATATAAACGCAATGCTTCTTTCCCTTTCAGCTTTGCCACTGTTTTGATCTTGCATCTTCATCTCCATTTCATAAGTTTGAAGTGAACCAATAAGCTATTCAAGCTTCATCTTCATTACATCACTGGATTCTATCATAGCTATTTAATTTGGACAAACTTGTCAGGAAGAGATGTTAGAACTTGCATAACCATGTCAAGCTCAGAATATGACTTTCCAATTGCAAATAATCCATTTGCAATGTCTCTTAGTTCTTTGTAGAACTCTGCGATTGTGTTGTCAAGCTGCATTAACAAACTATCAAATCTAGATTTAAGCATAATGATTTTGGTTTGTTTAACCTTAGACGTCCCTTCATAAGTAGTTTCCAATGCTTCCCATACTTTTTTTGTTTTCTTGTAGGAGGAAATACTTTGAAATTGACCAACATTGATTGCATTGTATATTGCATTCAAATCTTTGCTGTTGCTCATGGATTTCTTTTCGTCTTCAATCGTCCAAAGAGTTCTTTACTTTGTTCCACTCACACCTTGAGAATCGACCACCAAAGGCTTCTCGTAACCTAACAAAATGGAATTCCATGCACTTTCATCTTGAGAACTGATGAATGATTTCATTATGATTTTCTAGTAATTGTAGTTTGTACCATCTAAGAAAGATGGTCGTGTGACAGAGCTTTCTTCTCTTGGAGACTCCATCTAGTTTCAAAACAAGATCTAATCAATACAAAAGTCCAAAAACTTGATTAGTGATCCGGCTCTTATACCAATAGAAATTTCTTTGAGACTGGATAATATTTGTTCTAAGTGCGGAAGCGATTAAAATACAAATATGAAAAGGAGACACGAGATTTAACGAGGTATCGGTTGGTCCTTCCAAACCAACCATTAGTCCTCAACTGCAAACAAACTTTATTAGATCACTTTAAGAAGACAATTACAAGATACAGTCAAATTTAACAAGTTCTAATACATCTATCTAAGAACATGAACCAAGGTTAATAAGTAAAATATTTTGCTCTCCCTTAATCATGGTTGTCTTCTTCTTGCAGAAGTCTTTGCTCTATGTTCCTCACAATAACAACAACTTCTTCTCAAATTGATCTTTCTCAAACTTAACAGCCACAAAAGCAATATCAACTATGTTTTTCTCTTTCACTGTTTTAATCCCTCAAGCGAGAAGAAGCATATCTTATTTATAGGAGAACATCACTCCAACATGAGTTTCCTTTTCTTAATAAGTAAAAAGAATCAATGCAATAAACAAAAAGGCAAGACATATACATCATTATAAAAGACAATATCAAGCTTTCCTAATACATAATAATTTATAGTTCAAATACTATAATTAAAACAATAATCTTACAATTAAAGATTCTACCGTAAATTCTTCTGATCTTTCATTCTAATCCCTCCAAATATATTAAAGGGTTTTAGTAAAGCTTTGTTATTTTGATATTTTTGTTGAATCCTTCCAACCGTAGAAAACAAAAAGAAAATGAATGATCACTAAGCATAAAAGCGTTTTGGAAAATTGTGTTCTTTTGTTGTTTTAAGGGTGATAAGTATATGATTTGATACTAAGAACAAGAGGAGAGACAACTGAGATTGAGCTCGATTATGACAATTGTTCGAGGATAAATTAAACTTGTTTCATCATTTGAGGATTTGAAAATGAAGTTGGATGATGAATTGTTTCCCTCTTGACCCCAAGTTTCTGTCTTAGCTTTCATCTGTTGGCCTTCTCTTAACCGAAAGCATCAATGGAAGCTTTAGGTTATTTATAAGAAAGAATATCAAATTAGTGATTTTATATATTGGTGTGGTTATCTTTGGATAATGTTATCTGTTCTTGAGACTAACATGTGTTTCATTTCCATCAATTGTTCCTTACTCAGATTTCGTAACTAATCTTCAAGGTGGTTCGTTTTGCTTAGGAAAGTTCAAGTCTAATCTATTATAACATTAATGATAATGCTGAGGTTGTTGAAAATGTTCCCAAGCCTAAAATTTTAGAAGAACCGACTATTCAATTTGATGGCGACTCATTGGAAACTGCCTCTAAAGATGGTAGCTTGGACTCCTATGTGACACGAAAAGTTGATCATGATGAGAAGTTTCTTCTTCACAAATTAGTTATGGTGTATTTTCTTTGTAGATAGTATCAAATCTTCAAGGAAGTATGAAGTAGTTATGTGACAACTCATGGAAGCACAAGATTGTATATAGAAGAGAAGATTGTCTGAAAAAGGGTTGATGGTAATCTCTGAAGGGATAGTCATATTTGTATTTGTCTATATCCATATGATATATTATCAGACTGGTATGGTTTTGATTCCATAATTTTGTTTTACTTCTTTATTAAATGCAGGAAATGGTTCTACTGCAATAGGTCTTCAAAGGATTCATGTAGTACTTGATCAATTTATAATTTAGACAGCTTGTTTGACATAGACACGATATGCGGTTCTCATATTATTTTCATTGTTTGCAGTAAAGGTCAGCATCAATTTCCTTAGGATTCCATAGTTTCTTTGTAACATTCTGATTTTTCCGTTAGGGTCAAATCAGTCTATTAACTAACTTTGGAACCGAAAAATCAATTTATTTCAAATAAACCGTTAAATAACCAACATCTCAACAAACCGTAAATCCGGTTAACAAATCTATTTAAAAATAACAAATAACAAAAGTATTAAATTCCGAAAAGACAAACTAAAATTCCCAAAACCAGCACTTCGAGATCCCACTCTATTTTATTCGTTGCGTTCACCTGAAAAGAAAAATGTGAAGGGGAAAGAGGTGAGCAAACTCGTCAAACATGAGTTTACTCAGTGAGAGTGGATTCCAAGAACCCATGGATCTCTCACAACCAACTTTGCACTCAACCAAGCAAGTATAAGCCTAAAACACACATAAACGAACTTAAGGCTCACCATCACACATTACAACCAATTTTCCTATGCAGCTTCAGCGACTGCTCCGCCGTCTGAGAGTGTGCGAGAGGTTCTCAACCCTTGATCTCTCCAGACGCTTCTCACAGTAAACGACTGTTAACGTTCCGGCTCAGAAGCTTTTGACGTACTTCCAAACGTAGGTGGTCCGTCGACCGGGCATGGCGACGTGTTTGGCTCGTCACCATCCCTTACATGAGCACACTGCAGGACGTGAGAATGGCCCTCATCCAAACGCGTCACCCCTGTCTAACCGGTGTCTTTCTCTACAACACACAAACACTGAACATACAACCTACTCTTCTATGTGAATGAGTTAGTATACCCTATAACGATTCATTGTCTCACATACTACAACCATCATATATCAATCAATATTATTATAGCACACAAGTTTTAGTCTCAAACAAACTTAGCATAAGCGAAAAGAGGGAGATGAGAGAAATCCTACACTAACCCTCACCTTAGATTTGGTTTGAAGATGCGGAATGAATGAAACACAATCCTATCCCCAAGAGATGGTTCTAGGTTCCCAAAAGAAGGATAAGTATTAGAAGGGAATAAATCTAAAGAGAAAAAGGGTATATCTATGGTTTACAACCATAGATCCTAAAGGAAGAAGAAGAAAGAGATATGGAGATTAGATAGAAAGATTTTACCTTGCGGAGATGAAGAAAGCTACTAAGATGGATCTTCTCTACTTCTTCAGAGATTCAAAGCGCGGCGGAGAGAGCGTGGGAGTGGCTGGATTTTTCGCAGAGAAAGAGGAAGAGAGGAAGAGAGAAGAGAATGGGTGGCTAGGGTTTTCATTTTCTCTCTTAAGCCTCCTTTTATAAAGCTTAGAGAGAATGGGCTTAGGGTTTATGGAATTAAACTGGGTTTTAATGGGTTTTTAATTAAATCTCCTTGGGCTTTTGCATAAGTTTTTAAATTCCCAAAAAGCTTGGGTTGGGATGTTACAACTCTCCCCCACTTAAAAATGAATTCGTCCTCGAATTCAAGGTGATGGTTCTCCCCCACTTGGTTTCCATCCAAGCTTCAAAGTGTCCAACTTTGACGACAAGTCTATATGCTTTCCTAAAGAGATGGAGATGTCGGAATATCGAACAACGATACTTGCAAAACTCCAACTAGAACTAATGTCGAACAACCTCTAAGCTTCCGCCGATCAAAAATGAACTAACATAGTTTAGACCACGACTAAGCACAAAACCAAAACTCATACTCATGCATCTCTTTTCAAACTTTTATGCGTCCTATTAGGGAAAATAACTCATGCGCCCTTAACAGGGGAAAACAACTCATGTGCCCAATCAATAAACACAAAAAGAGAGAAATACGTACCCACTATTGGTTCTGCACCGTCGCGGCCGTTAGCCATGAGCACTCACGGTCCAACTGCTTATCGCTTTGGTGGTGGTGGTATGGCAACTTGTGCCTGCTCTGGGCAATCCTTGATGTAGTGACCTTCCCTACCACAACGATAGCACCCCGACTGCTTCTGAACAATTCGACAATCCCTAGCCCAGTGGCCATAACGTTCACACCTTGTACACTTGATGCAATCTCCATAGTGTATCCAATTACACTTCTTACAATGGTCTCGGTTGGACTTATAGGTGTCTACTTCATCTCCAGGTGTCTTGGATGAATCACCCTTCCTAGGCTTGTCTTCAGGACTCTTGGGGTAGAGATCTGCAAGTCCCTCCTCCTGATTTGTAGCCTTCTCTACTAGCTCAACCAGGTTGCGATAATCTCTTATCGAACATCTGACATTAATCTCTGCTCTCAATCCTCGCAAGAATCTCCTTATGAGTTCCTGCTCATTCATGTGTCTTCCTGCATACCTTCGCAGCCGGGTGAATTCTAACTCATACTCCCTTACCGTACGAGATCCTTGACGCATCTCTTGAAATTGTGTCTCCAGCTTGTCCATCATCTCCTTGGGAAAGTACTTCTTAGTAAATTCTTCTTGGAAATCTTCCCATGCCAACGGATGTCCTTGCATTTCCACTACACCTTCCCACCATAAAAGAGCCTCCTCTTTCAGATATTGAACAACAAGATCCTTCCTGTAAGCTACAGGACAGCGAATTTCTTCAAAACTTCTTTCCAGCTTCTGTTTCCAATGATCTGCTGCAGTGGGATCTGCCCTTCCTCCGAACGTTTCAACGTTCATCTCTCGAAGATACCTCGTAGCCTCCCAGTAGCTGGGTCCTTGCTCGTAGGCTCTAACAAGAGGTGGTGGGGGCAGCTCCCTTCCTCTAGCATACTCATATATTGGAGGTGGAGGAGGTAGCTCTCTTCTCCCTACATACTTGTGCACTGGAGGTGGAGGAGGCGAATCCAAGACATGTTTAGCCACGAGGGGTTGTGGATATCAGGGTGCGACTGGTGCAGCATGCAGCCGAGGGTAAATAGGTACTCTAAGATTCACAGGTGGCGGTTGCACATGTGCAGCATGCACAAAAGGTGGTGGCATAGCACCTCTAGGTCCATCAGGTGCTAGCTCACGAATCTGACGAACTATTGCTCGGAGTCTCTTTAATTTTTCCAGCAACTCAGCAGGGTTGACATTTACGGGTTCATCAAGTGGTCCTATGACTGGTTGACCCGCAGCTACCCCAATAGGTTGAACCGAAATCCCATTTGACGGCACCACCTGAGATCCCGCAACTGCTCCGGCAGATTGGGCAACATCTGCGCGACGTGCGGTCGATTCAAGAGCTTGACTTTCTTCGATGCTTTCTGCAGATCTCTAAGGTGATTCAGCTCTAACAGCTCTAGCGGCGTTTGCAGGTCTTCTTCTAGCTCTCCTAGGTGGCATCTATAAGAAAGGAAAGCCGATTAGGCTTGATCAGAATTCAGAACGTCACAAATGTATAAAGAGTGCTGATTCGTTGTGACGTTTTTAACTTTTCAAAACTCACCTCGATTTTCAAACTTTCCATTTCTGGAAACTTTCCATTTTCGGAAACTTTCCTTTTTTTAAAACTTTCCTTTTTTGGAAACTCTTGGAAAACATGTTTCAGAAAACCGTTTACCTCATGACTGCCTCCCGGGACAGAACCGGTTTGGCAAACCTAGCTCTGATACCAAATTGTAACATCATGATTTTCCCGTTAGGGTCAAATCAGTCTATTAACTAACTTTGGAACCGAAAAGTCAATTTATTTCAAATAAACCATTAAATAACCAACATCTCAACAAACCGTAAATCCGATTAAAAAATCTATTTAAAAATAACAAATAACAAAAGTATTAAATTCTGAAAAGACAAACTAAAATTCCCAAAACCAGCACTTCGAGATCCCACTCTGTTTTATTCGTTACGTTCACCTGAAAAGAAAAATGTGAAGGGGAAAGGGGTGAGCAAACTCGTCAAAC
>OVBE01009273.1:0-16225 GCA_900406425.1 Iberis pinnata | reverse complement strand
TTATTTAATTATGATATTTTTGTTCATGTTTGTGAAAATAAAAATTTGGTAGTTAGTCCATCTTAGTTACTAAAATATTCGTAACTGAAACTTTTTTATTAATATATTAGAAATATAACTTTTACATCATTTATCATATTGTAAGATTATTTTCTAGTTAACTAGATAAGATATTTATATTATTTTGAGAAATTTATTTTTTAAAGATATTTTTGTTCATATTTTTTATATTAAAGTTTTGGTAGTTAGTTTATTTTAGTTACTAAAATTTTCATAACTAGAAATTTTATTATGAATATTTTAGTAGTATAGTTTTTTCCCATAATATATCATATTATATGATTATTTAGTAGCTAATTATATAAAAGAATTATATTATAATTAGTCAAATAAAATTATTATTTTTGTCAATTATACAAAAATCATATTAATAAAATAAATCTAATTATTTTATTTACTTACATAAAATTATAGGCNATCATATTATATGATTATTTAGTAGCTAATTATATAAAAGAATTATATTATAATTAGTCAAATAAAATTATTATTTTTGTCAATTATACAAAAATCATATTAATAAAATAAATCTAATTATTTTATTTACTTACATAAAATTATAGGCTTTTAATTATATTTTAAATTTAATTGTATTTAACCCTAATATAATACTAACTACAACAATCTAATTACCAAAACTTTAGTATCACAAACATAAACTAAAGTATCTTAATTAAATATTTTTTAAAATAATATAAATCTCTTATCCAATTAACTAGTAAATAATATAATAATATGATAAATTATAAAAATTATATGTCATATATATTAATAATAATAAAAATTCAGTTACGAATATTTTAGTAACTAAAATAAACAATTTATCAAATTTTTATTTTTCCATACATGAATAAAAGAATTATAATTGACTAATTTTCTCAAAATAAATGTATATATACGCATGGCCAAAAAAATATTCAATTTTTTATGTTTGGGCAAATAAATACCGAGTTTTGGTTCGTGAAGCCAAAATAGACCTTATGTTGGTCAAACTTAACAATCCGTTAAGTTTGACTAACGTTGGGTCTAATTTGTTCCAGTCAACCATAATTAGATATTAATTTGGCAAAATCAACATTAATTCAAGTTTCTTTTGGACCACGTGATAGTTGAAGGTTTTTTCGGCGCTTTCCAGTAACTTGAGAGTTTTTTCGGAAATTTTCTCTAGATTTATATGGTGGAACTTTTCACTTATCATATAAAGAAAAAGGAATGATTTTTAGTAAAATTCACCTTTTCAAAATTATTAAAATATTTAATTTATATTAATAAATCGAGTTTAAAAAAAAAAAAACACTATTGGAAAATATTTGTGTCATACAATATATAATAGTTTCTTTGCTAGATAATTATTCGAATACATTAAATATTTTTTTGAACAAACATATTTGTTATAAATATAATAACAACATTTATAAAAAAGGAAATCATACAACAACAAATCAAAAAATACAAGATGAGTAAACAAGACATTTACCTAGTAAATTTAAAAGATGGAACGTAAATTCAGTGAAAAGTCATAAAATTTTTAGTTAAAATAATGTTTGCATAAAAAGTTAAAAATATATATAATAACATAAAACTATGGATTTTTTCAATAAAACATCCTACAAAAAAAGTTATATATATATATATATATATATATATATATTTGTTTATTTGAAACTAGAAAAACTTATTAATATATATTTAGTTCTTCTGTCGGCTTTGGTATTTCGTCTATGGTTGTTATATTTTTTTTCGGTTGTGCGTTCGGTTTTAGTAGTTTTGTATTCTGTTATTTTAAATCTACTAGATGGAAAAAAAATTCTTATTAAAAAGGGAGAGGCTCATGTAAAGCAAGTTTTCAAGAAAAGATTGTTATGATATTGTAATCTTCACACTAAGCTATGATTAACAAGAACAATCGTTTTCCCTTATATTTATGGATAAATTACACTATAGTGTATTTAAAGACAAACTATTTACGGAAAAATGGACTTGTTGTTTTTGGTGGATTTCCATAACGACAAGTGTAATTTTTCCCTTAAAAGGAAAGGAAAGAAAAAAAGAAGTGGTATTGATGTGTTGGTTGAAGTGATGTTTTTATTTTTCATCTTCAATCTTTAAAATTAATTAGTTGATAATATATATTAAAAAAATAAAATAAAAATTATACCAAAATTTATATTTTTTTGTACTCTATAAACACATTTGTTTTTTTTAATTTGGACACAAAACAGAATTCAAGTTTCATGACGTCTGTATACACGACGCTTTGTGTACACGACGCTTTGTGTATGTGACACTAATTATTCGTAGTACACAATGATGATGCAGTATATGTACAACATAGTGTATCATGTATCATGTAACATGTATATAATGTCACGTACACAATGATGTGTAGATGATGTTTGTGTAAATCTTACTAGTTATTAGATGTACACAATGATAATGCAGAATGTGTACAATGACATATAATTATTAGATGTACACAATGATGATGCAGTATATGTACAACTTCGTGTGTCATGCAACATATATATAGTTTCGTGTACACAATGATGTATACACAATGCTTGTGTACATAATGCTAATGATTAGATGTACAGAATGATAATATAGTCGTACACAATTATAATGCAATTGTACACAATGATAATGTAGTCGTACACAATGATAATGAAGTCTATGTACAATGTCGTGTACAATGGACGTATAATTATTAGATGTATACAATGATGGTGTAGTCTATGTACAACGTCTTGTATCATGCAACACTTACATAGTTTCACGTACACAATAATGTGTACACAAGCATTGTGTACTGAATATTGTGTATGTAATGCTGTACACATGCTACATGATACGCGAGGTTGTACATATAAGCATCATGTACATGACGTTATACACATACTGAATGGTACACGATATTGTACACATACTGAATAATCATTGTATGTACATCGAATAACTAGCGTCATGTACACAAAGTGTTGTGTACACAAATGTCATTAAACTTGTTTTTTTTTCCTTTGTCCAAATTAGACAAAACAAGTGTTTATTTATAGAATGTAAAAAGTTAAGAATTTTGGTATAAATTTAATTTTTTTGGATATATATATATATTATCAAGTAATTGATTTTTAAAGATTGGAGGTGGAAAAAAACAAATGTCAACATCTAACACATGTCAGGAGAGAAAAAAATGGTAAAGTGTACTTATATAGAAAAATAAGGGTATAATAAAAACAAAAGTTTTATCTTTCCTTTCTAAAGTACACAAAAAACACAAAATACACCAAAATATAATTACTTTGCAAAAAATTCACCTTCATGAAATTAATCCTATATCTATTGAGAGAAAGTTTAAAGTTATATGAATAAAAATTAAATTGTTTCACACCAAATATAAATATCTCAAGATTCACAAATCATTATTTATTAAACCAATTCAGCTCAAAACCTAATTCCATACGACTCTTAATGACACATGTCTTTTCAATAATTAATCAAAACAATCGATATGCAAAAAAAACTAAATCCATCGTTATTCTTCTCTAAATGTTTGAAGATTGAGTGTGGATCTTTTGGAACCATCGTTTGATCAGCTTTTTCTTCTTGTTGTTTTTTAGGAGGACCGATAGGAGTTGGCAATGGACCACGAACTCTCCTAGTACATATAACAGGATCTTCGTCCACATGTTGTTGACTTGGTCGTTGAAAGTAGACTATTTGTGTAATGAAAGGATGGTTCAAGAGTTGAGTTGCACTAGCTCTCTCTAATGGATTCAAAGCTAGACATTGATCCAAAAAGTCTCCCATCACATGAGATATGTTCTGGTTCATTAATCTCCATATGTAATACTCTCCACTTTTCATTGGTTTACCTCCAAGCATCTCAATAACAATACACCCTAAAGACCATATATCAAAAGCTGGTCCAACCACTCTCTTCGGATTAACAGATTCTGGTGGCATATAGGTTCTTGTACCACCATAAAGCAACTATAGGATCATCACAAGGCTCTTTTGATAAACCGAAATCGGCAAGTTTAATATCCCATGGCTCTCCATAAGCGTTAGAAGGAAAGATAAGAACATTGGCTGATTTAAGATCACTATGAACGTAACCGTTTAAGTGAAGAGCTTCAAGTCCTTCTAAGATCATACGAGTGGAACGTGCGATGGTGTCTACATCGAACGGAGTACCAATATAGCAGACTTTATGTTGAAGAGTGCGTCTTGATGCATATTCCATGTATATGTAACAATCTTGGAGGTTTATACCTTGGTGAACTAAAGAGCTCGAAGCTTGGATGATACGAGGATGATTACGAAAACGAAGCATGATCCTAAGCTCTTTCTCAAGATTCTTCTTTCGATGGATTAAAGATGTTTTCTTCACGTAATATTTGTTGTTATCAAGATTGATATTGACAGTAACAAGACCGTAAGATCCTTTACCAAGAACACAAATATGTTTTAACGATTTCTCATCGATAGAGAGAGCTTCTTCCATCGTTTTCTGATTAGGGTTAGTGAGAGTAATGATTAATGAAGTCTCTATTCTAATATATATATAACATCTTTGGTCGGTGGAAATGGAATATTCTATCTAAATATCATCCTGATTATTCGATGATCTTTTATGGATTTATTGTATGTACAATACATTATCCGTTGTAATTTAAATTCCTATTTTTTGGTAGCTGTATTAAAAGCCTTTATTTATAACTTTTATTGGTCGTTGCATGATATCCTAAACCTATTTGATTACTTATTTTGGTTTTAGTTAGGATAATGTTTGTGTTATACTCCCTATGCTTTTAATACATTGTTTTGAATGAACAAATCATATATATAAAAGTTGTTGGTGCCTCTTCAGGTGATAGACACATCGCCGTCTAAAATAATGCCACATTTCCTTCCTTTTTAAGCTAGTTACTTTTCTTATCGTCAATCTACCTATGAAGTTAATGGACGTGAACTCAAGTCGTAACTGCTTTTAGATTCCTGGAAAATATGATGAGGTCGTAAGTCTTGAAAGTTCAAGCTGAGGGAGAATATCGGAACTGACCGATAAGTCCGGAAGATGCAGCTGGAATATCTGAACTGCTACCCGAGATATCCGGAACGCAGCGGAAATTTCGAGAGATGTAAAATACGAGAGAGGATTCTTTTTCTAACTATTTTACAGAGTTTTTACACATTTCTTGCTTGAAAACAATTCATAAATCAATAAATTTCTATTTTCTTATTAATTTGTGTTGTGATTGTTTTTACTTAGACGAATTTTTCCGAATTCTTCATTTAAATATCTTATAAATTCGTTTGTGGATTTTGACATCCACACATTGGCGCTAGAAGGAGGGGGCTTTTAGATTTTCTTACGCAAAAGAGCATCACAACCAGATCCATGACGTTCATACTCGAAGAACAGCAGCCTCAGCTGGAGGAATACCCAAGCACGATCCAGACACTCTGCCAAACCATGCAATCCATTTCCGAGAGGCTGAAAAAGCAAGACGCCCTAAACCAATCCCTTCTCGACCGACTTGACAAAATGACAAAAGAATCAGCAGATCAAAACAAAGCGATCACTCAGCGCCTCGACCGAGCGATATCAACCCGCCGACGATTGCTCTTTCCAGCGCGACGATACCCTACCACTAGGAAACACTCCAGGAGACTATCATACACTCTGACACCCAGCTTAACCACAATTGACGCGTAACATTCAGGCGCTATGGGTGTTCAACCTAACACCATTCCCCAGGCGGAACAACCACCTCAGGCAGTAAATCAGCCCCAAGTGGATGCATACCCATTAAACCAGACTGAACATGTTATGAATTCTGAAATCAACACCGGACGGATTGACTCGGCTGACTTCAAGGAATACGAGGACTACTATCAGTACTCACACCGACCGATCAATCAATCTCAACCCTCGGGTGAAGAGATCCAAGAGATGAAAAACTATCTCGAACAAACCATTCGGCAAATGAACTCTAAGGTCCACAAAGCAATCAGCTCGGTGCCTGAACTAGATCGACTTATAGAAGAGACGTTGCGAAGTCCGTATGCCCCACATATAAATAAAACCAAAGTGCAGAACCCTGGGAAAATCAAGATCCCTTTTACGAAGGGAAAACAGACTCCAACGCATACTTGACAGCCTTCGGCATAGCGGTTGGCCGAGCACAATTCGACGAGTATGAGAGAGACACATGCTACTGCCAACTCTTCAGCGAACATCTCCAAGGACCAGCACTCAGGTGGTTCTCTAGACTGCCTGAGGGCTTGGTCCATAGCTTTAACCAAATGAGTCTACTGTTCCTCAAACATTACTCAATCTACATTGAAATAAATATATGTGATGTAGACATGTGGAGCATGACCCATGGGTCTAATGAACCCCTCAGACAATTCATTGACCGATTCAAAGAAGACATATCCCGAGCAGTAGTCACAAATAGCACCGCTATCGCCGCCCTGAAAAATGCTGTATGGGGCGAATCTGAATTCCGAAAAGACTTGATCCTAAGAGTCCCAAAAACCATTGACGATGCTCTATATAGAGGGATGATCTTCGCGCGTATAGAAGAAGACCTAATCGAAATGCAAAATAGGGGTAGAGAGGAGCAGCCTGAACACCCATGGAGCGCTCAACACGTCAAGGAATTCCATAACTAAAAATATTTTATTTTTCTTCTTGTTATTTTAGTAAAACTTAATTGTAACTTTCGACATCGAACTACGACCGGGATTGATCTCCCCACTAGGGGTACATAGGCAAGTTGTTTTATGAGTTTAACTCCAAGAAATAAGTAAAATGGGGGAGATGTATTTGATCCTTCATTCCGCCTCCGCCCTTCGCTACCTCAGTACAAAAATTTTCTTAAAAAATGGGGGGGGGGGATGTATCTGGTCCTTCATTCTGCCTCAGCATGTCATTGTATGACAATAAACTTGATGTCAAATATGCGGGTTGATATTACTCGGTTTTAACGCTTTATAGTAAGCATTTATGCTTTCTATTCAACGTTATCTGAGCTTTCCTCTGCAAAATTGGTATGTTTTACAGGTTTCTAGGTGTTTGGGACGTTTTGGATGAAAATTGGCATATTTAGGTGCAGAATCCAACAGAAAGGTCAGAATCTTTCCAACGTTTGCATATGTTCCCACCGATGGATGAAGTGGTTTGAAGTCGATCCATCGGTGCAATCAAAAGTTATGGCTATTTTATTGAAGACTGGTCAAGCTGCCTCGCAGATGAAGCAGGTGCAAGCCATACCGATCGGTCCAAACTCCCTGGAAAAATAAAAAAACTCAGACCGATCGGTCCAAGGCTGGCCCAAACCGACCCGGAGCACCCAGACCGATCAATTCAACCCCAGACCGACCAATCCAGTCTCATGCGAGAAATTTGGAGATTTTCCATATTTTTGCACATGTGTTCTCAAGATTTATCAGGATTTCCTATTTTTTATTTTATTTCTTTTAAACTATAAAAGCCTTGTGGCTTAGGTTTATTATTTCTTAAGCTTTATTTTATTTCTGAGAGAATTACCGAGGAGAGGAGATTATGAAACTCTGTATTTTGGAGAAGATTTTTGAACCTCTTTATTTATCAATATCTAATTTAAATATGTGTTCTTCTTTGATATTGTATTGTTTATGGTTTGCAATGTCTGAGTAGTTCTATAGGTTTTAGGGTTTCTGAGGGAATTCATGGTTTGATTGTCAGATTTATCATAAAGGGTAATAATTTTTAGGTTCTTAGTCTACACTTATTATTAATGCATGAATTAGAGTAGCTAACTAGTTCATTGATATTAGACTGATAAATACAAAGGGATTTGGTTTAGAAGTTTGATCTAGTTTAGATGAATAAGTGATTTTGCTTGCGGGAGAATTGTCTTAATTTCTTATAAACAATTGAATCTAATATGTAATGCATGTTCTGTTATTTAAAAGATGGCGGAAGTTTGTCTCTGATAATTTGAACATAGGGTTTAATACTCCGGGAGCAGATTATTCCATATATGTCTTTCATGTTGAGAACTATTTTCAAAGAAAATCCCTACATGATAAATTGATTTTCAATCCTGATTACATGTGGTTTCCCTGATGCATGTCGCTTTTATTTTATAAGTTTTAAACCGTTTTAATAACCTGTTTTGATAACCATCAATCTTATTATTCTTGCTTTAGCTAGATTTGAATTGAAACTGAATCGTGTACTATTTTTGGTCTTTGTGGATTCGATACCATATCTTTGCTACATTTAACTGTTCTCTGCAGTAATAGACTAGGATTAAATTCTAGACCTATCACGGGTCTTTGCTAAGTAAGCATCCAAAATATCACTTAAGCAAACATGATAACACCTAAGTAAAACTCAAACCCGGCTCAGCCAAAAAGAAACCATTCCAAAGATTCAAGGAAGGTCAAAGTTCAAACTTCCAACATAAGTAATGATTTAGGTAAAAGCCTCCTTAGGAAACTATGATTCGATACAGTGCAACATAAAGAAACAAATAAAAATAAGCATAAGGGAAGAAAATCCCAAATGGTCATGCCATTGCGTCCTTGTCCTTCTGAGCATTTTCGGGGGCTTCTGTTGCACCAATAGTCCCATAGTGAGCAGCTATCTCCAAGGCTTTATTTGGCGCAGCCCCAACATTCACTTCACCCTCTTCAACCTCATCAACCTTCACAACCTCTGCACCAAACATCTTCTCATTTTCAGCATTAATAGCTTCCACCTCAAACAGAACCAAGGAGAGGCAAGTTAGTACCATAGACACTAGTGAAGTCCACAAGACTCAATCATGATGAATGACCAGAACCACCAATATGAAATCGTGAGGAGAAGTCACCATCCACATATTTGAAGGTCACCCAACTCGTCAAACTCGCTGGAAGACCTGGGGGCTAATCTGTTAGTGTCAAAACCCCATCAACACGGTTTCGTCTTATTTATGAAGTTACGACATGCTCAGTACAAAATAACCCCATGAGGGATCATCGAGAATATATTCTACATGAGGAAGAGTATAGAACACATATTCTACCTGAGGAAGAGTAGAGAACACCTAAGTACTCAGTATTCACTGTGACGCAGGTGGACGTGAACTCAAGTCGTAACTGCTCCGAGATTCCTGGGTAATATGCTGAGGTCGTAAGTCTTGAAAGTTCAAGATGAGTGAGAATATAGGAATTTACTGAGAAGTCCGGAAGACGCAGCTGGAATATCGGAACTGCTACCCGAGATATCCGGAACGCAACAGGAATTTCGGAACTGCCACCTGAGAATTCGGAAGCCCAACAGGAATTTGGGGAAAATGAGCAATATAAATTGAGAGAGATGTAAAAAACGAGAGAGGATTCTTTTTCTAAGTTTTTTACAAAGAGTTTGTACACATTTCTTGCTTGAAAAAATTTATAAATCAATAAATTTCTATTTGTTTATTAATTTTTGTTGTGATTGTTCTTACTTAGACAAAATTCTACGAATTCTTCATTTAAATATCTTATAAATTCGTTTGTGGATTTTGACATTCACAAAAACATGCAAATTTTTGACGGACGACTCTCCGTTAATAATTATTGACGGCATATCGACATCAATTTGACGGCAAACGTCCATCAATAAATATGTCAGCAATTTCTGACGGATTATAGTCTGTTAGTAATTACTAACATACAAATGACAAACTTTTGATGGCATATTATTGATAGATACATCTGTCAATAATCCGTCAGTAAATACGTCCGGTACAAAGTAGCTGTTTGAAGTCATTGCCAACGAATATATTTGTTGATGCATATTATTGACAAATTGATGCATGCCGTCAGTAACCCATCACTAATTACTGACTTATTATTGATAGATAGTTTACTTTTTGCCGCATTTTTGTTTCCTATTTTTTTGGAAATAGTTCGAATTCAATTTTTTGGATTGACGGACTTGACCGTCAGTAATATTGAGTATATACTCGAAAACCAGAACTTTCTTCCACATTTTCATACATTTTTATGGCGATTTTCAGCGATTAAAAGGGCATAGAAATATGGAAAACTTCCACCCAACTAATCCTAGTAAGTTTTCAATAGATTAAGGAAGATTGTAGGTGTGTTGGATGAATTTGAATGGATTGTTTAAGGTCTTGGAAATTTGTGATTGTTGTTGATTAGTTTAGATGGTTTAGGAGAGTTAGATTATATATTAATTGAGTTGTTTAGGTTGTTGGAATTAGTTTATTCTTGAATTTGATGATATTAAAGATTTGGAAGGTTTTAGGGTTATTTTGATAAATTTAGATGTTTTGAGATTTTTAAAAATGATTTTAGATAATTTAGGGTTGTTTTAATTTTTTTTATATAATTATTTAATATTGTTCAGGGTTTTGTGAATGTTTAAGAAATTCATGATTTAATAATGTTTAAATGTTTTAGGGTTGTTTATAATTTTTAAGAATTTGGAGGTTTAGTGTTTTTGTAAATTAAAATAGTTTTACTATTGATTATGTAAATATTATTAAATTTTAACTATTCAAATTATATTAAATGTATAATTAAATTAAAAATGTTAATTGTAATTTTTATAACCTATAAATAATAAGATTTATTAACATATATCAATGTTAATTGAACCTTACCGTAATTTCAGTAATTACGACTTGTATTATGTGCCGATGGTTAGGGAGGGTCGAGTTCTGCACCTCTCCCATTCCGCCTTCTTCTCAGCCGGATACTAAGATTTCAGAAACTATGTTTTCGGTTCCTCAGTTTCTGGTTCCTCTTGTTCCTCGGCATTTGCCGATGAAGGTGTTGTTGGTGCAACCTAGATGGGAGGGGTTGTCACTTCTGGATCGCTACAACAAGACGAGGCTATGTGGTTCGTCCTTTTGGACAATGGGATGATTAAGTGCACCATGAAGATGCATCACAATCTCATGAAGAAGGCATATATGAAATTCGTTGATATGTCAGAAGATGATCATGAGTTATGGTTGCGACACTTTGCAGTAAACAATTTTGTAATATTTAAGATTAACCACTAAATTAAATTATGTCTAATTAAAATTTAATTTGTAAATCTTATACAAAGAATTCAACTGACGGTCCATCTATCACCGGTTTGGTCTAGACAAAATTTAGGAGGAAGGCGGGAGGGGTTTACTGCAACCACTTCCACACATGGAAGAGGACTTGGAAGAAGCGCGACAAAAAGGCTAAGGAGATGCCTGAGATCCTCTTCCCAGACCTCGTTCAGTATTTGGATGAACCCAAGACTTCATAATTATCGTTGACAAACAAGAAGAACCGGTACTATACCCGCGACGATAGAGAAATCTCGACTACAAAATACTGGTGCTAAAAGTACGATCACTCGTGATCAGAGCTGGTATAAATACACAATCAATTTAGTTAATATAATATTTTAATTAAATCTAGATCTAACTAAATTTTTTAACATTTAAACAGATTCGTAAGAATAGATGACGACCGACTCACATTAGGTTAGAGAGGACATTCACACCAACAAGAAGACATGACAACTTCAAGATCCCGTTGTTAAGGAGGTGGTTGAGACGTCCAAAAAGATTATGGACGAGATGAGAGTGACTTAGCAGACACCGGATGGTGAAGATATCCCGTTCGACACACAGTACGAGATCATCACCGAGGTAAGTTTTATTATAAGTTTATTTTGTAATATTTCATTATATGTATTTCTAACATTTTTATTTTGGTATTTTCAGACGACGAAGAAGTCGAAGGGGCGTGTGTTCAGATTAAAAAACATGGCCCGTTACTGCTTACCAGGATCTTGAGCAGCGATGGATCTTATCAGGGACGAAGAGATGATGAGGAAAGACGCAGAAGTAGAAACCCTGAAAAAGACGGTCGACGATTTGGTGAAAACGCGACAAAAGCAAGACGAGCGGCTGACAAAGATGCAGGAAACTATGGATGCGATATTCGTAGGCTCATACCACAATATTTTCTTTTGTAATTAAAAAAATTTTATTAATAAAATTTTGTAACTTTTAAAAAAAATTACTAATATTTTTGAATTTTATTAACATATTTTTATTATTAATTATTAATAAATTAATTAATTAAATAGATATATAAATTTTAAATATTTATATAAATCCGTTAATAATCTGTTAGTCTGACATACTAAGTCCGTCAATCATCCGTCAATAATTATTGACAGAATTACTAACATAAAACCATTACTAATGCTCTTGGACTGATAGATATAATCCGTCAAAAACAGCTGTTATTGACGGGTTTTTGATTGATATGCCCGACAATTATAACATGTTTTCTTATAGTGTAAAGACAAATATTTACCGAAGAGTTAGGTAAATTGAAAAATGGCAATAGCTAAATTGCTAATATTGGGTTTACTATTCTTAATACTTAAAAGATAAAAGATATTATCTAATTTAGCATCAAGCTTAATGTAGCACAAGCATTCAATAAGCGTTATCAAATAAATTATTGCCAAATATACATATACATATATATAAAGATTATTAGTGGAGAAGAACTTGAACTAGGTCAAGAGCAACTTCACTTCCGGTGATGATCTTATCGGCTTCTTCCATCTTCGGCAATCCCCAGTCGAAGAAGTAAAGCATATTCAAAAGTCCAAGTTCAACGATGACAATCCCCATCGCCATCCCTGGACAGGTTCTCCGACCAGAACCAAACGGTAAAAGCTCAAAGTTCAATCCTCTGTAATCTATTGAGCTGTCTAAAAACCTTTCAGGATTAAACTCATCCGGGTTTTTCCACAGTTTTGGATCACGTCCTATCGCGTAAGCATTGATCAAGATCTGAGTTTTGGGAGGAATATCATAGCCTTGGATCTTGATATGAGATGATGTCTCTCTTGGAAGCAAAAGTGGAGCTGCTGGATGCAACCTGAATATCTCTTTAACCATGAGCTTGAAGTAGTGAAGTTGGTTTAAATCTTGTTCTGTGATTCTCTCTTTATTGTCCCCAAGTGTTGTCCGAATCTCTTCTTGCACTTTCTTCATCACTCTTGGATTTCGAATCAGCTCAGTCATTGCCCATATCATTGTTGAAGCACTTGTACTAACCCCTGCCAGAAATATGTCCTAACATCATACAAATCTTGTGTTAATATGGTTACTCTTATATAGTGATACAAAATAGTTTTAAAGGACCCAAATATAATTTGCATAAGAATGAAATTTTCTAGATTTTTTCTAACAGGGTCGGGTTTTTGAAGTTTATGTAAAAGGGTTTAAGGAATTGTAATATTTAACACATCTATTACTTACTAAAGAACCTTTGTCTCAAATGGTTTTTTTTGTGTTCTTATCCTATGCAAATTCACAACAGTTACCTTAAATGGTAAGATTAATGGGTTTATGGATAGAAAATATTTACCGAGATCATTCCTTTGAGATGATCCATAGTTATCTTTAAAGAGTTTCCATCATTGTCTTGCTTCCTCATCCTATCAATCATCACATCAATTATATCAAAGCTCTCTTCTACTCTTCTTCTAGGCTTAAGATGGTCATCAAGAATATTCTGAAAGAATGTGTCAAGTTCCGAAAAAGCATCCTCTAATCTCTTATTCTGACCTGAGATCCAATCAATAAGTTCACCGATTCTTCCTGGAAATGAATCAGCGAACATAGAAGCCCCTGTGAGCAATTCAGACCTATGCACCAGATCCTTGATGCTATCTTCATCGATGAACTCACACTTATGGAGATTCAGCCCGAGCCCAGTTCTACACACAATACTACCCACGAATGTGTAAAGGGTTTTCTTCAGATTCACCGGAGGTCGTCTCGAAGCAGATTCAGAGAGTTTCTTGACCAACAAGTTAGTCTCTTCCTCTCTAATATACCTCAAAGACTGAAGCTTTTTCGTACTAAAGAGCTCGATCACCGAGAGTTTTCGCATGGCTCTCCACTCCTCACCGTAAGAAGCAAATCCGATGTCTTTAAAGTTGTAAGAGATCATTCTGGTTCCGACCTTTGGTGGTCGGTTACAACACTCGAGATCGTGGATCTTGAGAACTTCTTCGGCTGCTTCTTTGCATGAGATCACGACCACTGGGACAAACCCGAAGCGGAGAAGAACTACTGGTCCGTACTTTCTGGAGAGATTCCGATTGTTCCTAGGATGTAATTCTCGGTGTTGGTGTAAGTTTCCGATGATCGGAAATGGTTTTGGGCCTGGAGGAAGATTCCATTTCGTAGATCGAAGCCTTTTCAAGAAGATGAAGATAAGGGGTAAGAGGAAGAGAAAACAGAGTAAAATTGACATACTCTTGACTTTTTTCTTCTTTTTTTTTCGTTCTTTCCTATGGGTTTTGTATTTTAGTTGAAGAACTTAACTACTTTATACAAAATTTGCCCCCAAAACGACAACTTTATATATTTTTTATATAGGAAAATTGCAATAGATAGAATTACAATATAAAATTAAGGAAGTAACACGTATGTGTATAGGAAATTAGGCATGTTGTACAAATGTTATTATGCCCCTCTAAATAAGGGAGATTTTCCAGAAATACTATAATAATATGACAACTTGCATGAAATATCATAAATAAATTATTATGAGTGCCATAAAATGGACCATTAATTAGTCCAGATGTTACAATGTCCTATAATTTCGGACACTACCATATTGAGTTGATTTAAAAGACTAAAATGCCCCACTTTTTTCGTCCGAGAAAGGCGCGCCTAGGGGGAATAAATTCTAATTTAAATTTTTTTAAAAATCAACAGTAACCTCTTGTCAAATCCATCACTTTCTCCATTACTCCTCTCTAATCTTACCATATCGAAAAATCTCAATCTCTCTCTTCCCTTTTCGTCTCCCTTCTTCATTCTCTCTCTAAACCTCTGATTTTTCTCTCGAATCCACTCGATTTCACCTTCATACTCACAATGTCTGCATCTGCATCTACCATCCGACGAAAATCTCTTCGAAAGAGGAGTCGAGATTCTGAACATGCATTGGAGGATCTAATGATCGACGCCGTCCACGACGGAAGACCGAAAGATCTCGTCTTCGACCCTTCAAAACTTCCTCCGAGGTTGTTCGCGGTGGATCGCTACCCTCCAAGTGGTCGTATTAATTCGTATTCAAACCCGGAGTTCCTTTTAGATATTGTCGAAGCCCTAAAAGGTACACCGGATCTCGACTACCTAAAAGATTCATGTTTTGGTCCCCTGCTCGAACTACGAGTTCAAAAGTCGTCTCTTTCTGGTAAACTAGTCCACCAGATGCTCTGTAGATCATTAGTCACTTTGAAAAGACACGAAATATGGTTCGTCTTTGGGGGACAGCCTTTCAGATTCTCCCTTCGTGAGTTTGGCATAGCCACTGGTCTTCTTTGTGGTAAGTATCCAAATCCACAAGAGCTTAGCAGAATGCAAAACCCGACTGACCCTAGGAAACCATTTTGGAGCGTTTTATTTCCCGGTAAGGACGAGAACATAACCGTAAAAGATGTCGTGGACATGCTGAAGGCGGATTGTCTACTAGATCAGGGGGACCGAATGCCATCTTGGCGTCGGAGAAGGCTCGCCCTTCTTATAATTGTTGAAGGGGTACTTCTATGCAGCAAGCAGCCTGTGTATGCAAATTCCCTTGTTGTAGAGATGATGAAGGATCTCGGGAAGTTTGAGTCATATCCATGGGGTAGGGACTGCTTCGGTCTTACTATCAGAATGCTTAAGCTTGGTGAGAAGGTTAAAAATGTTAAGGTATTGGAAGGAAACTTTGAGCAGTCTCATACTACTGCACACGGCTTTCCTCTTGGATTCCAATTGTTTTTTTAAAGCAACTCCAGAGTTTGAGAGGTTCCTACCAGACCCCGATGATCACAACACATTTACTACTGAAGATGTTGAAAGTCTCTCTTCTCTGAAACTGTTTCACAACTCCACAATAATGGAGGTTGAGAATATGGACAATGTAAGTGATTTCAGTTAAGTGGATTATGTTGTCTGTTCGTTCTTGTCTACCAATGTATAACTGTAAATGTTGTTTTCCCCATGATGCAGTTGCATATCAATCCTTATCTTGAAGACACATAAATTTTAATGGACGAAAATGTTAACGAATGAGACGACGAAGTCGTAGACACGACAGTAGA
>OVBE01009272.1:0-16226 GCA_900406425.1 Iberis pinnata | reverse complement strand
AAATTTGACTTGATCACTCAAGTTTAGATCATAGGATGAATTGTGCCCGAAAGGTGTACGATGAAATTCCTGAACCAACTTTTGAATGCTAAATGACGCCTAAACAAGAGATTGTGTTAGTTAGTTTAGTGGTTTATCATGGATTAGATCTCAATGCTTCTTGATTGTGCAATTATCCAAGAGATTGTTTTAGTTGCATGATTAGGATAGGGATTAGTGCCACGAGAGTGAATTAGTATACTAAAGGGAATCTTAGACCAAGGATTAGCATTGATTGATTGTTTCATTGTTGGTTGATTTTTAATCATATCTCTTGATAGTAAGATCCATTATCCATTGCTTTTATCTTATTTGTTTATTTGTTTCTTGTTTATTTGCATTTTTTGTTTCTTAGATTAATTACTCATAAAAACTCATTGGCTCTAGATTAGTTTGGTTCTCATATCTTTAGTGTTGCATCTTTAGTCCTCGTGGATTAGATTTAAACCCTTTCTATCCTACAAACGATTAGTAAGGGGATTGATATAGAAAATTTCTCTTATCAAGACCCGCGACCTGCAACCCGCGCCGCGCCGCGTGTGGTTTTTCTTCTCTCTCTTTCACCATGCATAGTCTCCATTTGCTACTCACTTGTAAGTATGACATTAGAGACTATATATATATATATATATATCACTTGAAACTTAAACTTCTAAGCAATGTGAAGACAAATGAATTTGTTGACTTTTTATATGTTTCGACCATCATACTTTGACCACATATTTCTCATTCAATATAATTTCAATTTTAACAAATGATTAGTCCATTTTGTAGCCCAAGCTACAAGATTTACAATGGACTCATAATCCATTAATTCAGGGCAACGATCTTGCTGGAATATTCATTGAAAGTTGACATTAAGTCACTTGTTAAAAATGAAGTTCCAACAACCCCCCACATGAATAGAAATGACTTCTAAACACATGACGACTCGATATACTCTAAAGACTAGACTGACTAGACCAACTAACTGACTAGACAGAAAATTTTTTCGAGATTGTAACGAAAAATTAACTGCCTCTAAGATGGTAGCAATTTTTCAGCTTTGAACCACTCATAGTTGATAGCTATCGAGTTTACTTGGCCAGGAAGTGAACATGATGTCTTGAACCTCTCAGAGTTTGATGTAAACTTAGAAAATAGCTACAACACAACTTCATTTTCTCGCAGAACTTAGTTCTCTATGGTGTTCATTTTGGCCCTGAACTTGCCTGGCTATCGTGAGTGAACTTAGAGAATATAGCCTTTCCTTCATTCTCCTAGAAACGGCCGTATTTCACACTCACTAGGTGATCTGCCAATAGCTTATTTCAGAAGTATCCTATCCTACTTCAATATTTTAAGCTATGGAATCATTAAAAGCCAAATGCTTATCCTGATAAAACGTCAGGTCGATCACTGTTTAATCATCCTAGGAAATGGGTAAAGATATAAATCTCATAGTGTTCGATTTGGTTTGAATTAGTTGTCCCGTTGAACCTATTTCTTGGGATCTCTAGTCAATTAGGTGGGGTTACCTCCAAACCGCATCGTTAGTCATAGGCTTTTAAACCCATTCCTTTTGATGATTTTACTACTTGATCTCTTGCCAAACCTTTAGTGAACGAATCAGCTAGGTTGTCGGCATACTTGATATAATCGATTGTGAGTACTCATGTTGAGATCAAGTTTCTATTTGTTTTATGTCGATGTCTTATGTGACGAGACTTGCTATTATACATTGTGTTCAGTGCCCGGGAGATAGCCGATTGACTATCATATTGTACACGTATTGCCGACACTAGTTTCTCCCACATTGGAATATCTTCCAAAAAGTTTTGTAGCCACTCAGCTTCTTGAGCTTCTCTATCGAGAGTAATGACTTCAGATTCCATCGTTGATGTGGCTATCACCGTCTGTTTCACAGACTTCCAGGGAATTGTTGCACCTCCTAACATAAAGACGTATCCACTTGTGGATTTCGATTTCTTAGAGTCAGCAAACCAGTTTGCGTCACTGTAGCCCTCTATAACTCCCGGTTGTTTACCATAGTGCAGTCCATAGTTTTTGGTATAACGTAAGTAGTTTAGTACTCTAGTTATAGCTTTCCAATGTTTATATCCTGGATTACTAGTGTATCGACTTAGGACGTTTACGGCGTGCGCTAAGTCGGGTCTAGTACAATTGGTTAAGTACATCAGACTTCCGATGACTCGTGCATATTCAACTTGTGAAACGGCATCACCTGAATTTTTAGTTAAGTGAATATGAGGGTCCACCAGAGTCTTTTCAGTTCCATTTGAATAGGTTTTAAACCTAGCAAGAACCTTTTTGGCATAATGTGATTGGGACAAGGTGATTCCGCCATCATGTCTGTGAATTTTAATTCCAAGAATGACATCAGCTAATCCCATGTCTTTCATGTCGAAATTACTGTGAGTAAATTCTTACTTTGTTTAATGACGTCATTATTGCTTCCAAGAATGAGCATGTCATCAACATACAAGCACAACAAAACATATTCGGATGGAGTACTTTTGATGTATATGCATTTATCACATTCGTTTATGCTGAACCCATTTGACATCATTACATTGCCAAAATTTTCGTGCTATTGTTTCGGAGCTTTTTTAATTCCATACAATGGTTTAACAAGTCGACACACTTTGTGTTCTTGTCCTGGAACAACAAACCGTTCAAGTTGTTTCATATAAATCTCCTCTTCTAAGTCGCCATTTAGAAAGGCGGTTTTGACATCCATCTGATGTATTTCGAGGCCTCTCAAAGCAGTGATACTTACTAACGTTCGAATAGAAGTTATTCGCGTTACAAGAGAATATGTATCAAAGAAATCCAAACCTGCTTTTTGTCTGAATCCTTGAACGACAAACCGAGCTTTGTACTTATCTACTGACCATCGATTTTAAGTTTGGTTTTGAAAATCCATTTACACCCTAGTGCTTTTGACCCTTAGGGTAGATCAGTTATCTCATATGTATGATTTTTCAATATAGAGTTGATTCACTATTAACCGCTTCCTTCCAATGAGGTGTGTCGGGTATAGACATGGCTTCAGCGTAAGTCCGTGGTTCGTTCTCTGTGAGAAACACCATCATGAAGTCATCGCCAAATGATTTCTCTTTAAAAGCTCTTTTGCTGCGGCGAGGTTCATTCCTACGTCTTCCACTTCCACTTTGTTGGGTGAAGTTCCGGAAGTGGTTGCCGCTTCGGTGTCTCTTTGGTCAAGTGTCCGTTTTGGACGTTGTTTTTCCTTGCACAGGAAGATGTTCTCAAAGAAACACACATTATGCGATTCCATAACTGTATTTACTTGGATATAAGGTGTATCTGATTTGTGAACCAGAAACAGATAAGCACTACTGTTGTGCGCATATCCAATAAAAATACAGTCCACTATTTTTGGTCAAATCGTAACCTTTTTTGGAGGTGGTACGACGACTTTTGCAAGGCACCCCCACACTTTATGGTGTTTGTACGAAGGTACATCACCTTTCCATAATTCATATGGAGTTTTTGCCGTTTCTTTATGCGGTATCTTGTTGAGGATATAGTTCGTTGTGAGCAAAGCTTCCCCCCACATTGACTAGGGTAACCCGAATTCTTGTAGCATTGCATTCATCATCTCTTTTAGAGTACGATTTTTTCATTCTGCAACTCCATTGGATTCATGTGAATAGGGAGCGGTTGTTTGATGTAGGATTGCATGTTACTTACAAAAGTCATTAAATGGACCGTCATACTCACCTCCTCTATCACTTCGAACTATTTTGATAGTTTTACCGAGCTGATTTTTGACTTCGGTTTTGTACTCTTTGAATTTTGACAACGCTTCATCTTTACTTCGTACCAAGTACACGTAACAATACTTTTTTGATCGTCTATGAATGTTACAAAGTACTTCTTACCACCTTGGATTTGTATAAATTTCAGATCGCATAAATCTGTATGTATTAAACCGAGTGGTTTGGTGGTTTCATTTACTTGTTTAGATGGAGTTTTTGTGAGTTTAGCTTGAACTCACACTTCCCATTTATTTTTATTTACTTTATATTTCGGAATAAGGTTTAAGTTCATCAATCTTCGTATTGTTTTTAATTCACATGTTCTAGCCTTTCATGCCAAACATCAAAAGATACAACCATATAAACAACATAATAATTATTATTAATTGAACTGTCAGCAATTACAACATAAGTGTTTGCAATTTTATCAAAACGAAAGACCGTCATTACACACAACTTGACAAGTCCTCCTTTTTCGTAACCTTTTCCGAAGTACACTCCATTTTTCCTTAGAACCAGCTTGTCAACTTCAAAGTTGACTCCAAATCTAGCTTTGCTCAGCTGAGATCCTGAAACGAGATTCTTCCTCATGTCTGGCACATGCTTCACATTGTTGAGTGTGAGCTCACGACCTGACGTCAGCTTTAGAACCATTTTGCCGCGACCCGCAACCTTGGACTTTGCCGTGTTTCCCATGAACAGGTGCTCCTTAGACATGCTCTTCTGATAGGTAGAAAACATGGTCTAATATGTGCAGATGTGAGTGGTTTCTCCAGAGTCATACCACCACTCCATTGGATTATCATCCACCATGTTTACCTCATTCAAAAATGGTACACATATATTCCTCAGTAAGGTTTGTTTGAGCCTGTCCGAGATTCTTGGGTTTGCTTCGACAAACGTCGGTTTGACCGTGACCCGAGTACGTTTCAGGAACGTCGGTTTGATGCGTTTCAGTCACATCAACGTCATCAGTATCGGTTGCCATTTCTGTTAAGAAAGCAACGATATTAGTGAACCGGTTTGGTAGTATAAACCATAAAGTAAAATTTTCGCAGAATCGCAGAAATACGTTTGCAAAGCAGAAACATTGTGAAATCAGAAACGTTTCGCGGAATCAATTAACGAATCGCGAACTGCGTTGCTGTTTTAATAAAATTGGACCGACTGCGTTGCTGTTTTAATAAAATTGGACCGAAGGTCCAGTAAACAAGTTCTTTTGGAAAAAATCTTTATGAAAAATTTTGAACCAAAAGTAAACAAGTTCTTTTGGGCAAAATCTTTATGAAAAATTTTGAACCAAAACCGGCCCAATTTTATTAAACTTGACAAGCACTGTTAGAGCCGCATAAACCGAATTGAGCAAAACTATTAATGAACACAAAAACGGATTAAGAACGGTGATTAAAACCAATAAGAAACACAAACGGAGTCAAGACTTTAATCTCTTTCTTTAATCCAATAAATGGACCGTAGTGCGACGGTTCTAAACGATTTTGGATCCCAGTATAAAACTGTTAACAAAACTGATTACCACACCGAAAATCAGATTTAAACGAACGTAAGAATAGCGCACAATCTCGATTTAGATACTTACAATAACGGATCGATGGATATATTATCAACGCTTGAAGTTCGAGTTGAAGAGAATCGAAGTTTTTGAATCAACGTTTGAAGACTTTGAAGAATTTTTATATCTCTGTAAAAATCTTCTTGTTTGTCATAACATTGTAGTTACAGAGGAAGAAGAAAACTGTTTGATATATAAACCAAAATAGTTTAATGAACCGTTGCATATCTTTGGTACACACCCATTCTGTTAATGGGCTGAACAAAGAAAATTTTAATTCGGTTTAGTGGGTCTATTTCGAGTTGTGGGATTGGTCTTTATTGGGCCTAAATATGTATAAAAAAATTCTCCAAAAGATAGGGCCTAAGACATTCGATCCAACGACCTGAGACTCGCGCCGCACTGCGTGTGGTTTTTCTTCTCTCTCTTTCACCATGCATAGTATCCCTTTGCTACTCACTTGTAAGTATGACATTAGAGAATANGTATGACATTATAGACTATATATATATATATATATATATATCTCATTTGAAACTTAAACTTCTAAACAATGTGGGACAAATGAATTTGTTGACTTTTTATATGTTTCAACCATCATACTTTGACCACACATTTCTCATTCAATATAATTTCAATTTTAACAAATAATTAGTCCATTTTGTAGTCCAAGCTATAAGCTTTCCAATGGACTCATAATCCATTAGTTCCGGATAACGATCTTGTCAGAATATTTATTGAAAGTTGACATTATGTCACTTGTTAAAAATGAAGTTCCAACATAAACAACGATGAGGTGTGGCAAAGCTGCAGCGAACTTGGCTAGGAGATTAAAGATCGAGATGTATACATATAGTTATTGTTTTCTTCTTGAGTCAGTAATGCATAGGGAAAACTGAGAAGACAAACAGAGTGAACGAAATAAAAATAGACAAATATGAAATAAACAAGATGGATCACATTAATATCAAATTGTTTAATAGGTCAAATTCATAAATCATCTTAATATTAAGGGGTCCAAAAACATTAAATGAGATGATGCGTATTAATCTTATATTTTTGACTAGATTTTAAAAATTAAATGATTGTTTATGTTTTATGTTCTTAACACCAAAAAAATACTTATGTAACAAATTTTAAGAGATAATTTTCTATTTTTTAGAGATATGCCGTCGATTAAAATAAAAGAACCTTCTTCTCTTGGCTAGGACCGGTGGTAGGTGATCACTTCGACGCCATCACTGGTCCTATGTGCTACTTTTCTTCTCTATTTATGTTTTACTTTGACTTGTCTGAGGTCGTGGTGCGCTCTTGGTGTGTCGTGGTGCACGCGTGGTGGGTCGTGGTGAGATGGTCGCATATGTAAACGACTGAGATTCTTCATCGGCGTGGATATAGGCTCCAAGCTTAGTGTCGTTGGCGTAGAACTGTCTGCGATTTCCGTTTCTTGCTTCTGGAAGTGTTTCCTTATGCTTCTCTTCGGCTGGTCGGTCCTGGAAATGCTCCAGTCTCCCTTTCGTGGTTTCTTGTCGGCTTTTTCTTTGTTCTGTTGCGTTCTTCTTACTTATGTAAGATCTTCTTCCGTTTGTTTGGTCCTTAGTACTTTTGATGCTCCTCTGCTCGGTTTAGGATTTCCTTAGTTCATTGTGCTGTCGAGCTTGGTGTTCCCGGATCTTCCTTTTCATTGCAAGGATTTGTCTTTTGGCTTCCAACTGTTCTCCCAGATGGCACTAGACGTAAGGCTTTTAGTTCTGGCATGGCTAGTTCATAGGTCTTTATCTGGTGTTGTCTCCAGGTTGTCGGGGGTAATGGTAATCTTGGCTCTTGTTTCCTGTCTCTCTGGGTATTTTATGTCTTCGGTTGTTGTTGTGTGTTTTCAAGTTGGCTTCTTCTTAGCTCTTTGGTTCTGGTCAAGACTTTGTGGGCTCTTCCCCTCGTTCTTCCATGGTCTTTCTTTGATTTTTGGTGCTATCGGGGTTAAGCTCCTTTGCTCATTGTCTCGACATTTGAATCCGACCGAGGTTCGTTTCTTCTCTACGGTTGCTTCAAGTGTCAACTATCATTAAACATCGCCATCTTTGGAAGATCAATGGGCTCGTGATATCTCACTCGTTTCCTTTTACCGGTCAAGCTCTCTATTGGTCTTGCTTTTGAGAGGTAGATTTGCATTGTTATATGAGGAATTTCTTCTCGCATTAGTCATGCGTTATATTCGGTTCTTCAGTCCGTTCTGAGCTTCGTCAAAGTGTCGCTTGTGGTCACTTCTCATTCTTCCGTGACACGTGATCATCTTGTCTCAAAGATAGGATACTTAGTCTCGGTTCGTTAAGAAGTCAAGTTTTTTTTCATATTTGATGTTCGTTTTGGTTTGGCTCTTAGAAAAATTTTATTTTCGACTTTTGCAGGCACCACAAGTTACTCACGGACCTGATTTCCCGTTATGGAGGCATGGGCTCAACCTTTTTAAACCATCGGTTTCATCAAAGCACACTTGGCAGCAGCTGCGACATATGAGACCAACTGTACCTTGGCACCACCTAGTCTGGTTTCCTTAGGGAGTTCCTCGTCATTCTTTCATCTCTTGGTTAGCTATCCATAACAGGTTACAAACTAGTGCTCGACTACCAACCTATGGCATTACTCAAGCATGTGTCCTCTTCGAGGAGCCTGATGAGACACATCCTCATTTGTTTTTCGCGTGTCCTTATACATATACTGTTTGGCTGGATCTAGGTGGTCGTCTGCTACACTACCGAGCTACTCCGGATTGGAACATAACGATTCTTTGCCTCATATCAACTACAGTTCCCTTGCTAGACCGAGTACTTCTAAAATTATGCTTCTAAACCACAATCTACTAGTCTGGCGGGAGCGCAACGCCATGATTCATGGTCGCCCTTCCATGCCGCCACAAGTCCTTCAGCGCCTCCTCCAACATCATATCACCACTCGCTTTAAATGTCTTCAATATCAGCCACCACATCGACTAGGGGGCATCTCTGCTTGCTGGCTTTCAATGATCTAAGTAGGTTTTTTGGCTTTCTCTTCTTGGTTTGTACTCTTTTTCCTATTTTTTAGTTTTATCCCACTGAAGTTTTCTAGTTATGAGTTTTAACGAGACAAGCCAAAAAAGTTTCTCCTGACATCTTCATATTGCATTTATATGCAGTTTTGTTCGTTTATGAATATGTAAAAAAAAAAAATATCCTAATACATTTTCTCAAAAACAACATTAATTTTACACCAAAAATTCGGAAACTTGTTTTCCGCAAAAACACGAAAAGCCGTTTTTCCACCAAACACAAGGAAACATTTTTTTTCAGAAAAAAACATTTTTTTCACNTGTTCGTTTATGAATATGTAAAAAAAAAAAATATCCTAATACATTTTCTCAAAAACAACATTAATTTTACACCAAAAATTCGGAAACTTGTTTTCCGCAAAAACACGAAAAGCCGTTTTTCCACCAAACACAAGGAAACATTTTTTTTCAGACAAAAACATTTTTTCATNAAACATTTTTTTCACAAAATCATGGAAACCCAGCAAAACCGTAGAATCATATTTTCTGACAAAAGCGGAAAATACGTTTTTCCGTGAAAATTTGGGTTTTTGTGTTTTTGGCGAAAAATTGCGTATCCGCGTTTTGGCGGAAATTCACATTTTTGAAAAAATTGAGTTTCCGCGTTTTCAGCGCAAAATCACATATCCGCGTTTTTGGCGAAAAATTGTGTTTCCGCGTTTTTGCCGAAAAATCGCGTTTCTGGCGAAAAATTGTGTTCTCGCGTTTTTTCCAAAAAATCGTGTTTCTGGCGAAAAATCGCGTTGCTGCGTTTTCGGCGGAAAATCGCATTTCTTTGTTTTTAGAAAAAAATCGCGTCTCCGCGTTTTTTCCGAAAAATCGCGTCTACACATTTTTGCCGAAAAATCGCGTCTCCGCGTTTTTGCCGAAAAATCTCATATATGCGTTTTTGTGAAAAATCGTGTTTATGTGTTTTTGTGGAAAATCGCATTTATGCGTTTTTGTTGAAAAATCGTTTTTCCACGTTTTTGGCAAAAAAGACTCATTTCCTCGTTTGTGGATCCAAATTTTGCATCAAAACTCTACTTATTTATCATCCAAAATATTCATGTTTTTTGGATATCAAAATCGCCACTCGCTTTGAAGGTCTTCATTATCAGCCACTGCATCTACTTGCGTGCATTTCTGCTTGCTGGCTTCCAATGATCTAAGTACGTTTATAGGCTTTCTCTTTCTGGTATGTATTTTTTTTCTATTTTTAGTTTTATCCCATTAAATTTTTTTTTTTTTTGAGTTTTAACGAAGCAAGCCAAAAGAGTTTTTTTGTGCTATAACTATTTAGATTTACCAAACTTTTCAGCTTTTTATTTTCTACAACAAACATTTTGTGTTTTCATTTGATAAATAAATGTTATATTTTAACCACACAAAAAAAATTATTTACCACCAAGCTTTTAATATTTCAGTGTGTTACACAATGTATGACCTATAAATTTCCAGTTAACAGAAGAAAAAAAAAACACAAATTTTGAGAGATACGCTACTTTAAGAGTATTGATTGGATATTGGAAACTTGGTAGTAACAAAACTAGATGATTCTTTTACTAGCTACTAGATTAGCCAATTATTGGCTTAATGGGATGCTTTCTGAATCAGTTAACTAGCCAATAACCAGAAAGAATGATACAATTAATTAACTTACTTACCGATTAATTTAACTGATTACACATAATTTTTTGGAACAATCATTAGTGGACATTTTAAGTAAATCAACAGCACCAAGTCTGAAATAAATATAAACATGTGAACTATTCGTATTGGTTACGAACAGAATTATTCTATGTCAACTGTTCAAGTTATTTTAATTTTCTAAAGTTAGAGTTGAAGAAGACCTTTGCAATCTTTAACTAACACATACTTGCCTTCCTCAATAAAAACTCTTGTAAAATATGAAACGCAAATTATTGGTGAATTAACTTTTGTTTTTGTCTTTTATTGATACTTGTTTGAACTATTTATGACATTATTATTAATAAAATTATTGCTTTGAAAACGACTTATAGGACATATAACATAATGATTTTTTTTTTTTTTTTTCTGATAAACGGTTTTTGTGAATACGATTATCGCGTTACCATCCAAATTTAAATCTCATAGACATAGAATGCATGTAAGTTATTAGCAAGAAGATAAATCACTAGTTTAACGATAACTTGAGCAACCCTGAACTTTTTGCAGCATTGAAGATAACTATGCCACAAAATAACATAAATAATATTATTATTTTGGTAAATTCATAAGTTGCTTAGTTATCGTTTTATTGTACACACGTTTTTCAAATTGGGAAACAAAATACTGAAAACGATGTAATTTTTTTGTCAACATTTTAACCACAACATGCTGGTGTAACAGTCAGTTCCAACATTATTGTAGACATAAAAATTCGATTATAAGTGGGATAATGCTACTTGCTACTTATAGATTTATGATTGCTATTAGGCCAATGTCACTTCCCTGAAAATAATGTAATTGTAAGATATATTTCAAGTGACACATNTCGATTATAAGTGGGATAATGCTACTTGCTACTTATAGATTTATGATTGCTATTAGGCAAATGTCACTTCCCTGAAAATAATGTAATTGTAAGATATATTTCAAGTGACACATATATATATATATTTATTTATTTATTAATATGTTAAGATTATCAGTTAATAAATCAAATATTATGTAGTCATTTTGGAATAAAGTAAAAGATTTGAGACATATAGTTATGCAATGTGTCTTGTTACCTTTGGTATTTTTGTTTTGATGAAATACCAAATTAGAATTAATATTATTGTTAATAGAGGGTTACAATCTTCAAGACAATTCTAGCAGAAATTTTCTACATTTCACCCTAATCAAAGGTTTAAAGTCATTTAGCTTTGTTTTGAAAGATACATCCCCTATATTCATATACTAGGGATATGACGAATCCAGATATTTGAGGTTTTTCAGCATATCCGGATCCGAAGCCAATCCTTTTTTTTAAAAAAACAATTGAAATTTCTTAAAAAGCTTATCTAAAAAAGTTATAAAATTGATTATAAAATTATATTTAAATTTAATTTTCAAGAAAATAAAATTGTACATATTGTAAAATAATATAAATTAAAATATATAAATGTTGTAATTAAAAAAGCATAATATATATTTTAAAAAAGTATATAAATATCATAATATATGGAGAAAATTGGTAAGATAGATACATTTTATTTTTGTAATTTGTAAAATAGGTACTTTTAAAACTAAATTGGTATTAGGTACTTTTGTTTTACAAATGTCTTTTTCTATATTTACTTCAATCAATTCTTTTAAAGTTATTTTTAAAATAATATTGATTAATTTATGTTTAAACAAAAAAAGTAAATGAGAAAATTAAATTACCTATGAACCGATAGAAAAAAATCTTAATTAAATGGTAACTTTTACCATTTAAAGCGGTTAATCACGAATTGAAAAATGGTGAATGGTGAAGATTAAATGTTGAATGATGAATGTTAAATGGTGAATTTTTAATGGTAAATGGTGAATGTTGAACGATGGTTATTGAATGGTGATGGTTGTTGAATGGTGAATAGTAATAATTTTGTCTTGTATTTTTGGTTTTCTTCTATTGTGAAAAAGAGAGTAGAAAAAATCTAGGAAATTTTGATTTCCTATTTTAACTCAAAAAATTTATTTAAATTTTTTTATAGAAATCCTTATAAAACTAAAATTAATTAAAATTTTTTAAAAATACATAAGGTTAGCATTAATTTAAAAGTACCCGAATCTCTAATTTGTTAGTCAAGATTACTTTGTTAACTATTATAAAAGTAAAAATAACTA
The DNA here is from genome assembly GCA_900406425.1 of Iberis pinnata. Taxonomy (NCBI): domain Eukaryota; kingdom Viridiplantae; phylum Streptophyta; class Magnoliopsida; order Brassicales; family Brassicaceae; genus Iberis; species Iberis pinnata. Next base: position 3,937 of record OVBE01009272.1, on the reverse strand, counting down.
TTGTACTAAATTTCTATAATATATCTAATATATATATATATATATATATAAATATATTAACTATATTTAGTATATATAGGTCAGATCCGTATCCGGATTTTCGAACCTAAAAATTTAAATATCAGGATCAAGATTCGAGCTCCTCAGATATCTTGATTTTCATAGCGAATCCAAGTGGATCTTGGATCCTGGATAATAATTTCACCCCTCTCATATGCCAAAGACATTGATTCATCATGTACACTTTTACTTATGCTCTACTTGATCAGAATTTAATATGAATTATAACTTATAGACTTATGAAATCCCAAAAATCGGTCTTTGACCGATATTCAATTTATTTTTGATAATTAGGATATACCGAATGATTTTTCGTAATTTTTGGATTCATTTTATTTATTAAAATAAATTATTATTTTATTTTGGATGAATATTTCATATTTTTGAATATAATTTTTGTTAAGGTTTTTGCTTTAAAAATTATTATGGAATTGATGGTTAGTTTTGTTGTCGTTAATTCTGAAAATTATGCATATTTAAGTATAAAATTATGGTTGTAATTCTAGATAAAGTCATGTTTAGTTTAAATCTAAAATAAAATTTCTGAAAATTTATAAAGAATTTCATTTCATAATGTTATAATTTTCTGGAATTTTTTTAAACATTTGGGAATTTTTTTTGGAACACTCAATTAAATTAAAATCAAAGAAAAACAATCCAACGAGGGCTAATGCCGTTTCCACTCAGAGAAATTACAAATCCATTACGGGTATCTGACCTCATTAACATCATCATAACTTTAATTAATCCTACTACTCCTTAGTAGGAAATGTAACATCATCCTAATTTTACGGCTAACAACTGACTTGGGAGAATTACGCAGGTGACAAATTCTACTATATCGTTTGCTAAGATCTAACCTAATTAAATAGACAAACATTGTTAGAATGAAAAACTACAAGATCTATACAGAAGCCCATTAGATGGCCTAGAAAAAAAAATGCCATGAGTAAAAACCGAAGAGACAACTAGGAGGTTATAGCGCGGATGTTAGACCTTCAACCATCGACAACGACATGGATAAACGAGGACAGAAGGTGGCCAAAAAGATGGACTACCGGAATTCGCCTGATGTTGAGAAGAATCAAAACCTACGCGAGGCAGAAACCTCCATAAGTCTAAGAACACCTATAAACCTATAAAAGACACCAATAATGCAAGAAACTGTTCGGATAACGCTTAATAGTGAACATAAATGCTCACTGTAAAGCGTTAAACCGAGTAATATCAGGGGTATAAAGTTAGGGATATCATATTTGAAGAAGAATGAAATCTAATGAAAATAATGATTTATATAATTGCTTTTGACAAAGAAAATTCGGATTCGCAAGTTGATATTGTAGTTCTTCGTCCAACTCAAGATATCTATAATCTTAAACATGAAGGTCAAATTAAAATACTTAAGAAGTGGTGCAAAAAGATCATGTTTNAATGATTTATATAATTGCTTTTGACAAAGAAAATTCGGATTCGCAAGTTGATATTGTACTTCTTCGTCCAACTCAAGATATCTATAATCTTAAACATGAAGGTCAAATTAAAATACTTAAGAAGTGGTGCAAAAAGATCATGTTGCCTTGCTAAGATACACTAAAATAAGTAGAAATGTTATTTTAGATGGTCATATAGTATTTCTAATGGAACATGAGGTAAATCAAACTTTATTGAAAGATGATCCTATCAACTTCCATCAGGCTATGAGTAGTGTCAGTTTAGATAAGTGGATCGAAAAAAATCTAAGAAAATAAGGCTTAGGACGTTGTTGAATTACCAGAAGAAAATAAACTTATTGGCTTAAAATGGATTTTTAAAACCAAAGACGATTTGAGTGGTAATATAAACATTATAAGGGTCATGTAGTAGCTAAAGGATATATTCAAAAGAAGAGATTGATTATAAAACATTTTCTTCGATATCATTGAAGGAATCTTTCAGGATAATTATAGTCCTTGTTGCCCATTATAATTTGGAGTTTCGTTAAATGGATGTTGAAACAACGTTTCTTAATGGAAACACTGATGAAAAAATTATATGGAGCAATTAAAAAAAAAATTCCGTAGGCGATGCAATGCAAATTGACATAATTCATTTATGAGCTAAAACATGTGTCTCGTAAATGGTTCCACAAATTTCATAAGGTTATCATCTCTTTTTGGTTTGAGGTGAATTTGGGAAGATTTTGTGTATCAGAAATTCAATGGGAACAAGATTATTTTCATGATTTTATATGTTAACGACATAGTATTGACCACTAACGATATAGCATGCTGGTTGAAACCAAAATATTTCATAAGGAAAATTTTGATATGAAAGATCTTGGTGAGACATCTTTTTATCTTAGGAATCGACATTCTTCGAGATCGTTTTCGAGAACTTTTTGGATTATCACAAAAGTGCTATATCGATAAAGTATTTAAGAGATTTGACATGTAAATTTTCATACCAGGGGATACTTCAGTTGCTAAAGGAGACAAATTTTGTCTCGATTAGTGCCCAAAAGGAAATTTAGAAAATCAAGAGATGCCAAGACCCCTATGCATCGACAGTAGGGAGTCTGATGTATGCTCAAGTTTGTGTGCATCCAAACATTTAGTACATTGTTGGAGTTTTGAACATATTCATAAGCAATCTAGGTATGAACTATTGGAAAGCAGCCTAGAGGGCCATGAGATACTTGGAGAGATAAAAAAAATATATGCTCATGTAACAGNTCTAGGTATGAACTATTGGAAAGCAGCCTAGAGGGCCATGAGATACTTGGAGAGATAACAAAATATATGCTCATGTAACAAAGATTAGATAATTTGGAGATCATTAGGTATTCTTGTTCTGATTTTGTGGGATACCAATATAGTATAAAATTTACAGTAGGTTATGTTTTTCTATTGGCTACCAGAACTATTTCATGGCGTACTGCAAAACAAACACTCATAACTTCTTCCACCATGGCTGCAGAACTGATTGCAATCTACAAAACATCAAATAAAAAATTTTGGTGAGAAGTTTTGTCACTGGCCACTAAAATTATTATATGACAATAAGTTAGTTGTTTTGTAATAAGATAATAATATGATTTTGGTAAAGTTTAAGAATGTATACATCAAATACGAGCATACGGCTTGAAAGGGTATATTGATGTTTGAGGATCATTTGATTTAGTGGGACAATGTCATTTAGTTTGGGTTCTATGTTATTTGGTTTTATTGTGAAGCATTTTTCATATGAGAATAAAGTATTTGATAAAGTTTTAGTTTACATTTTATACAATAAAGTTAAATGATCTTACTAAAGTAAAGTTTGTTTTAACTTTATTGTACAAAATGTAAACCAATTTTTTTTAATGTTATATTCATCATATATACTTTCACTTTTGTTCTATTTTGAAAAAATTAATATGAATTATGATTCAAAAATACATTTTTGCTTATATTCTTTTCATCAGAAATTATTATAGATTAGGATCTATGATTTTATGATATTATAGTTTTCGTATTTTGTAAATTATACGGTTTTGTATATTTGGTGGAAATTTATATTACATGATACCAANAGACATTGTTATCTTTTCCCTTGGGAAAGACATTATTATATAAAAGTAGAGTTTGTAACTCAATGACACCTAAGCACCCACATTATTGACAACTCATATTTTCCTATTAATGTCATATCTCTATAATGTAATAATTTTTTTCCGTAAAAGTCACGAAAAGTGACTTTCAACCTTCTATTTTTAGAGTTAGGGAAACTTGTGCTGCTCTTAATCAACATTCTACTTGGAACTACGCTCTTAATATTTATCGTAAGTGATTAAGAAAATATTTATAACTTTTTTTGTATCATAAATTACTTTGCTAAGTAGATATGGCTCTTGGTCTTC
>OVBE01009271.1:0-16228 GCA_900406425.1 Iberis pinnata | reverse complement strand
CCAAACTGCGGACCGTTTGGACCGTTTAGATTTCCAGGTTGCTGAAAGTTGGGACCATTGGGGTTTCCAAATTGTTGAATGTTCTGAGCATCGAGATTAATCGGAGGATTTTGATGTTGCACAACCTGTTGTTGCACAAAACCTGGTTGGTGTTGTAGCACTTGATTGTCATTTCCACCGCCTTGTCCTTGGTTCTGAAGCTGATTAACTTCTATGACAGGTGGTTGTTGACCTTCGGGATCGACCGGATTAACTTGATTAACGTTGTCAGCCATTTGTTTGGATGAACTAGCGTATTTCTTCGCTTTCCGGTTTGTACATCCTAACCTTGAGAGTTCTGAGTTACTGAGGCTGAGTAGTTCAGATGATTTGTCAGATCTTTTGTTCATGCACCTGTAAGATAAAAACAATCAAAGAGCGATCTTTTGTTCATGCACCCAGTCTTCACATATAGGTTCTCAAGAACTCCAATGGGATACTTCACAGAGCGATCAGCTAGGACCAATGAGATCTTCATTCCTTTAATATATTTCATAGCCAACATTTTAGCCATATAGAAGGACATAAGATTCACTCCATACCCAAAATCGCAAAGAAATCTGGAAAATGTGATGTCTCTAATCTCCATTGATATAATAAAGATTTCTGGATTTACAAGCTTATGACATGCGGTTTTGCAAGATTGAATTGCATTCTTTTGTGATCATCAACACACCTTCTTCTAATGTGATCTTGCTTGTGAGCATGCTTTTGACATATTTCCTTAAAAAAGGAATCATCTGGCAAACATCGGAGAACGGTAATCTGACATTCAGTTCTTTGATCACCTCCTTGCACTTTGCAACTTCTCGATCCTTTATACACTTCTTAGGTTAAACTAGGTACATAACTCTAGGCGTGTAAACCCGTGTTGGACCAGAATTTTTTGGGACGAGGGAATGATCGTTCTGTTGATTTTTTGAATTCCCCTATGTACGATTGATCGTTCCTTCAGGGAATCATCATTCCCTTTTGTTGGAGCCTTCTTCTAGTTTTTCTGGAATGATCGTTATGTAGTCCCTGGACTCTTTTGAACCTCAGGAACGATTGTTCCAGGTGGGAACAATTGTTCTATCTTGTCGTTGTAATGTGGAACGATCGATCCTTGGGAGAATGATCGTTCTACCATGTCTGCATCATTTTTTTTACCTTTTCCAGATCTTCAATTTCTGTAGATTCATCAACTGCTTCTACCGGATCTTCAAAAAGATGTTCTTTCCCTTTAATTATGGCTAAAGATTTGGCACTTCTCAATGTGATAGCATTCACATACTCCTATTTGTAGGGAGAAACCTAGTTGGTCTCTTGACAGCTTTAGAGGTTTGAGAAACGTGGGTATCAAGATGTTTGACATATGTAGATAAAGCTTCAAACTTTTGGTTCAAATCGTTGTACATGTTGTCCATCTTGAAATTGATGTTATTCTAAGACTGTTGCTGACCTTCGAAGTTCTATTTGAGCATAGCTTCCATCTTGTTTTCAAGCTGAGCTGCAGGTGGAGCTACTTGTTGAAACACATGTTGAGATGGCTGTTGAAAGCCGCTTGAGTTGGAATACTACACAAAAATCCTATTTTGGTTTCCTTGAAAATCACTTCCACCTGAATTCTAACCAAATAACTTTCCAGAATTTTGCACAAAGGTCTTTTGGTGAGTTGGGTACACTTGGGCTTAGAGATTCACCCCATTGGTGCTTCTCCAAGATAGATTTTCCTTGTTTTACCCTTGATTGTATCCCTGATTGTACACTCTGTGGCCTTGGCTATTGATGTAGCGCACTTCTTCTTCTGTAGGTTCAGGTTATAGCATAGGTTTATTGAAAGCAAATCAATCTACTTCTATCTTCTCTACGTCTTTAGTGAAGCTGACATGTTTTTGTTGACCCTTTAAAAGCTGAGTCAGTAGTCCTTTCACCTCTGCAAGTTTAGAGAAATTTGAGGCAGATGATCTTACTCTTATATCGTAATCTGGACAATGGTTGTTGTTGCTTTCTACAAGATTGTCTATCAGCTGATATGCATCTTGCACTGGCTTGGTCATAAAATCGCCATTGCTGACAAAATCAAGTAAGAGTTGATATCTCTGATCAATACCTCTGTAAAAGGTGTTGAGGAGACTTAGCTCATAGAAACCATGGTGAGGACAATCACGAACATACTCCTTCAATCTTTCCCATGCTTCAAAGAAGGGTTCGACAGGATCTTACAAAAACTAAGGGATCTTGCTTCAAAGGTTGTTGATCTTGGTAGTTGTGTAGAAGTGACTTAGGAACTTGGATTTTCATTTATTCTAAGTTTCAATAGAGTTAGCTAACAGAGATTTCATCCACCTAAGAGCTTTATGAGCGAGAGAATGATTGAAGAGCTTACACATCATGAAGTCTTTAAAAAACTCATTGATTTGAACAGTGGTGCAAATGTCTTAAAAACCATCAATGTGATCCATTAGATGCTTAGTATGTAAACCATGTAATTTGTTTTATCGAATCAACTGGATAAGCTAAAATGAGAATTGGTAGTCTTTACGTTGAGGTGGACAAGGGTGAAGGGCATTCCTATTAGCAAGAAATACTTCAGGGTTGTTGAAGTCTCCAACTAGAACCCAATTTTGAGCTGAGCGGTTGTTGAAAAATCCTTGTTGATTTCCTATAAATTTGTAGTTTTGTGCAATCTGATTACCATCACCATCTCTTTGTTGTTTTTGTGACACTTGATTGTCGTTTTCTCCTCCCACTGGGTTGAGTATCAATTTTTTATCCCCTTGGGGAGGAGGTAGGTTGTTGTTCAGATCCACGAGGTCAGCTAGTGTTATTCTTTTTAGATTTATGGTTTAAGCATTCTAACTTTGAAATTTCTATGTTACTGAGGTTGATCAATCCCTTAGACTTCTCAGATCTTCTGTTCATGCACCTGTAAAAAATCAAGAAGAAAGAAACTGCTGAGTATTGTAAAAGAAAAATCTTATACAAAACTATAAAGAAAAATAAAAAGGCACTGTATTGGTCCTCAGCAATGGCGCCAGAAATCTGATAGGCTCGGGATTTTATCCTAAATCTAACTGCAGAGAACAAATCAATGTAGTATAGACTAGGATCGAATACTATAGAGACCATGTAGCACACAATAGGGAATTAAACCAAAGAAATAATGGTAAATTAAACGAAAGTAAATCAATGAATAAAAGCGCCAGACAATAGGGAATTCCACAAGTATATAGGTTTAAAAGGCCAGGTTAACATGCATACTTTATTTGAAAATAGTTCTCAACATGAAAGGCATAAATAAAATAATATCCTCTCAGAGTATTAAACCCTATGTTGAAATTATTATAAACAAACCTCGTTGTGTCTAGCTGATTCAATCATGACTTATTTTTCAGATTCAATAAGTTCGTAGACCTTCAAGACAATACTCTTGCAAGCAAGAACATATACTCATCTAGGCTAGACTAGACCTCTAAACCAAATCTATCAGCGTTTATTAATCTAAAACCAGTGAACAAGTTAGCTACTATGATTCATGCATTAAGAACAAGCCTAGACTAAGAACACAAAAACATCAATCCATTATGTTGAACGCTAACTATCAAATTTGGTTTTCTTCAAAAACACTAAAATCCAACTAGGAAACGAAAACATAAAGCATAATTAAAGAAAGCATAACTGAAATCAATAAGCAAAAACCAAATTGTATAAATAAAAGCAGAGTTTAGAATTTTTCTCCAAATTACAAAGTTCAAAATTTGTCTCTCTGTAAAAGATCTGAAGATTCTAAAAGGCGCAAAAAGAAAATAAAATCAAACCTAAGGCTTTTGTAGTTCAAAAGACAAAAAATAGGATGAAAAACTTGATAAGTCTTGAGGGCGATCTCGTAATTTTGGTAATCTTCCATTCCTTCTCGGCCACAGAGAACTATCGTTCTATGGGGGGAACGATTGTTTTGTGTCTTCTTGGAGAACGATCATTTTGTGAGGGAACAATCGTTCTTTTGATCCGTAAAATTTCATGGACTTTGGAAGGATCGTTCTTCTCGTACGTGGCTTTGCATAAATTAGGAGAACGATCCCTCCTTCTTCACACTTTGCCATTTTTCACCTGAAACACTTAGAAATCCATCACTTTGTTCTAACACGATCAAAACACCTAGAATCCTGAAAAGATACCAAAATTACAGGGAAAACACTCGGATAATGCTAAATAGCAAGTATAAATACCCACTATAAAAAATTAAAACCGAGTAATATTTCAGAAGCCAAAACTTTAATATACATGAAATCTTTACAAGTTAATTTAACAAATTTCACTTGAATGGTATTAGAGTAAATTAGAGTATATAGATAATCAGTGCTTGATATTGTGTAGTTTCCAAGAATAACTATTCACCTCTGTATTTATATTCATGTTTGTAATCATCCGAATGCGCTTTTGTACATTCCTAATATGGTATCAGATTTTAAAGCTCCCTGGCCTAGGATTTTTTTCTCTCTACCATTCTCTTCCAGCGTTACCTACGACTTTTCTTCTCTATTCTTTTCCTCTGCATCTTCTACTTCACCAATATTCCTCAGTTTCTCCTATAGTCTGCATCTTCTTCTCTATTTATTAATTTATCAATGGTGAATGAAAGTCAAGCCATTGTGAAACAAACATCTGTTTTTAATGTTCTCAATCCTCAAGCTACCTTTCTTTTGGTGAACATATATAATGTGAGGAAATTTACTTATTTCAATTATTTAAAGTGGCGTAAACATACTCAATCCTTCCTTGAAGGACCTGATTTACATCCTTTTTAACCGGAATCAGATAAGATAATCACCGTTGATGACGCTTTGGTTAATCCAACGTATCTTGCTTAGCGACGTCAAGATAAGCTCATATTTAGCACCTTAATCAGTACTATTTTATGTGTCCGAGCAGCTTGTTGTGTCCATTGCGACAACAAAAACAGAGATCTGGAGCCTCTCGATGACAACTTGAAGTAGAAGATAAAGAAGAATAAAAGAATTAAGAATATATTTAGGATATATTTAAATAATGCATATTTGTAGGAGTTATCTAATGAATATGAATATGTTAATCCTTATTAATCTAGGTTTTAGGGTTTTTTATCTCTATTTAAAGAGAGGTATCAAAGTGTGGTATGAAACTTAAGTTTTAAGAGATTTTCTTAAGTTAATAAAGACATATTCTTTAATATTGATCTATCGAAAGTTAGGTTTACAACAATTGGTATCAAAGCGTTAAAAGATAAACCTAAGAGATAGAAAGGTTCCTATCACACAATAAAGAAGAAATGGCGAAGCATGAAGAACATGATGTGATACCCGAAGAAACTAAAGACATGAAGGCGACGAAGATAAAAGAAGGTAGCAGATCATTGAATCTAAAGTGTCTGATGTTAACCACCACGAATAACTACAGCATTTGGAGCATGAAGATGATCCTAAAAGTTAATAAGGTGTGGGAAGCAATCGACAAAGGAGATCTGAATGAAGAAAAGAATGACTTGGCTACCACTCTATTGTTTGATTCAATACCTGAATCACTTCTTCTTCAAGTCAGCAATTTAAACACAGCCAGAGAAATATGGGAAGCTGTAAGAACAAGGCATCTAGGAGCTGAAAGAGTTAAAGAAGCAAGACTTCAAATGTTGATGGCCGAGTTTGATAGGCTAAAGATGAGAGAAACAGAGAAGATTGATGACTTTGTTGGAAGGATAACATAGAGTTGAGATAGATAACTCAAAGATGGTTAAGATGTTCATGTCGGAACTTCCTAGAATAAAATACATACATATAATAGCAGCTCTAAAACAAGTTTTGGATATGAATAAAACTAGTTTTGATGGCATCCTTGGCCGTATAAAAGCATATGAGGAGAAAATTACGGTTGAGGAAGAAGATCAAGAGGATATATCTAAGCTACTATATGCTCAAAACAAGACCGGTCAAGACCAACCTAATAGTAACAACAATGGTGATGGAAGAGGAAGAGGTCGAGGAGGACGGTTTTACAGAGGAAGGGGCAGAGGTAGAGTCGGTAAAGCTAGAGACTTATCAAAGATCAAATGATATCGATGTGAGAAGATGGGTCATTATGCTTATTCCTGTAGTAACAGGTTACTCAAACTACAAGAAGCCCAAATTTATGAAACTGAGACTCATGAGGCAGATGAATCAATGTTACATGAAGTTGTGTGTATCAATGATGAGAAGCAAAACAAGATAGGTGGTATATCTTAATGATAAGAATGTAATACCTATAAACCCTAATACCAATAAAAATGGAGATAATATGTGGTACCTAGACAACAGATCAAGTAACCACAAGAATGGAAATCACACGTATTTTAAAGTCATTGATGACTCTATTACAGAAAAGGTTAGATTCGAAGACGACTCATGAGTCGGTAAAAAAGGAAAGGGCTCGATAATGTTCTTGAGCAACAATGGGAGACAAAGAATCCTAGCTGATGTTTATTACATTCCATATTTAAAAAGTAACATCATAATTTTAGGAAAAGCAACATAAGCAAGTTGTGAAGTCGAAATAAAATTATCACACCTTAGTCGACGAAAAAGGAACTTAATTTCCAAACCGATTCGCTCAAAAAATCGTGTATACAAGGTGATCATGGAGCAGGTAGAAACAAGATGTTTACAAATAACAACCATGCAAAGCCCATTCTCTAAGTGGCACTCACTCCTAGGAAATATAGGCTTTGAATCTATGAGAAACACGATAAGTAAGAAGCTAGTCATGGGCATACCTCATATACGATTTGAGAAAGAACATTGCACATCGTGTTTGCTTGGGAAGAAAGCAAGAAAATCTTTTCCAAAAGAAACTACATATCGTGCCAGAAGATTTCTTGAGCTAGTACATGGAGATCTTTGTGGTCCAGTATCTCCACCTACTGCTTCAGGTAAAAAGTACATATTTTTACTTATTGATAAAAACTCACGGTATATGTGGACGATATTACTAAATGATAAAGGAGAATCTTTTGGAAATTTTAAAAGATTTAAATCTCAAATCGAACAAGAAGTAGGGTAGTCTATCAAAGCCCTAAGAACTGATAGAGGTGGAGAATTTACATCACAATAATTTCATAACTTTTGTGAAAAATCCGGAATTTCAAGATACTTGATTGCGCCTTACTCTCGACAACAAAACAGAGTAGTTGAAAAAAGAAATAGAACTCTCATGGGAATCACAAGAAGTTTGTTAAAACACATGAAAGTTCCAGATTATTTTTGGGGAGAAGCAAAGAGACATGCCACCTATCTCATAAACTGAGTTTCCACAAGAACCCTAGTTTATCAAACTCCATACGAAGCATTAAAGAAGAAGAAACTGAACCTTGAACATGTGCACGTGTTTCAATGCATCGGATATGCAAGAATAGATATACCTCACCGGAGAAATCTAGATGATCTTTCAAGAGCGTTAGTTCATCTTGGAACTGAACCAGGAACAAAATCCTATCGATTGGTTGATCGATCAAGTCAAAAGATAGTTGTGAGTAGAAACATTGTGTTTGATGAAGCTTCAAGTTGGAAGTGGAATATCGGTCAAGAGAAACTCAAAGAATCAAGTGAATTCTTTGTTGAATATAAAGATGATGAAAGGAAAGAAGAAATCGACCAAGATAAGGAAGAAATCAGCGAAGAAGTTGAAGAAAACGTCACTAATGGTAGTGATAATGCAATCAATATTAATGAGGATGAAGAAGAGCTCATCACTCAACCGATAAGATCAACAAGAGTCACCACAAAGCCTAAATATCTAGAGGACTATGTACAAATCGCAGAATTAGAAAGCAAGAGATTGTTATTGACATTAAACGAAGAGCCATGAAACTTTGAAGAAGCAAGGAAAGAAAAGACTTGGATTGATACACGCAAGGATGAATTATTGTCTATTGAAAAGAATAGAACATGGAATCTAACAGATCTACCACATAGAGTTAAGCCTATCAGATTAAAGTGGGTCTTTAAGATAAAACGAAACTCAAATGGAAGCATAAACAAGTACAAATCTAGACTAGTAGCAGAAGGCTATGTACAAAAACACGGAATTGATTATGAAGAAGTGTTTGCTCCTCTAGCACGCATTGAAACAGTTCGAGTACTTATCTCTTTAGCTGCTGCTAGTAATTGGGAGATACATTATCTGGATGTAAAGATAACGTTTCTGCATGGTGATCTAAAAGAAGCTGTCTATGTGTCTCAACCAGAAGGGTTTATTGCTCAAGGTAAAGAAAATAAAGTGTACAAACTAATTAAAGACCTTTATGGTTTGAAACAAGCACCAAGAGCTTGGAATGAGAAACTGAACAAAGTACTTGAAGATATGAGTTTTAAAAGATGCTCTAAAGAGGCATCCTTGTACCGAAAATACAAGGAAGAATATACACTTCTCATTGCAGTGTATGTCGATGATCTCCTTGTCACGTCCTCTAGATCCGACGTGATTAAAATCTTAAAAAAAGAGATTTTTTCAATGTTTGAAATGAGCGATCTTGGCTTATTGACACACTACCTAGGAATTAAAGTGAAACAACATGAAAAAGGAGTAACACTTACACAAGAAAGATACGCTGGAAGGATACTAACCAAATCAAGAATGATCGAATGCAAATCGTGCCATATTCCCATGGAACCATGCTTGAAGATGTCAATAACAAAAGATGAGCAAGGCATTAATGACAAAAAAACTATCGAAGAAACATTGGATGATTAAGATACTTGATTCACACAAGACCTGATCATTTTTATTCTATTGGAGTTCTTAGAAGGTACATGCAAGAACCTAAAGAGTCTCATGGAGCAGCTTTGAAGCAAGTGTTAAGATATCTGCATGGAACAAAATCATATGGAATCACCTTTGGCCAAAAATTAGATTATGAACTACTATATTTTCTGATAGTAGCCATAATATAGACATGGATGATGGAAGGAGCACTACTGGTCATATATTTTATATGAATGATTCGCCAATCACGTGGTGCTCTCAGAAACAAGAAATCGTGGCTCTATCTTCTTGTGAAGCAGAATTCATGGCAGCTACAATAGTGGCTAAACAAGCCATATGGCTTCAAGAATTTCTAAAGGAATCCATCAGAACTTCATGTGAAAAGGTGGTAATAAAAGTGGACAACAATTCGGCAATTGCTCTTACAAATAATCCGGTGTTTCATGGTCGCATCAAGCATATACACACTCGTTATCACTTTATAAGAGAATGAATAGAAAATGAACTAATCGAAGTTCATCATATTTTTGGAACTGAACAAAAGGCAGATATCTTAAGAAAGACTCTTGGAAGGACTAGGTTTAAAGAAATGAGAAAACTCATTGGAGTTCGAGATGTGTCTGAAGAAAACTTCAAGATTAGGGGGGAGAATGTCGATGATAATTTGAAGTAGAAGATAAGAGAGAATAAAAGATCAAGAATATATTTATGAGATATCGTAATATATGCATATTTTTAGGAGTAATCTAATGAATATGTAGATCTTTATTAATCTATATTTAGGGTTTTCTTGATATCTATTTAAAGAGAAGTATCAAAGTGTGGTATCCTCATAGATTGAATTGAGACTTAAATTTTGAGAGATTTTCTTAAGTTTAATAAAGAGAGAGATTCTTTAATATTGATCTATCAAAAGTTAGGTTTACAGCAGAGCCTTCTAGCCAATACATTTGGCAATACTACCCGTGGTCACGTACGTCAATTACGGTTTAAAATTAAAAGCTTTTTCAAAGGTACCAAAACTATTTCTAAATATTTTCGTTTGATGAAGTCAAAGGTTAATGATCTCGGGTTACTTGGAAAACCAATGGATGCTGAAGTGTAGTTGAATTTGTACTTGCGAGACTCCCTGATGAGTACAATCTAGATATAGATGCGATTAACGGCATAGACACATCCATCAGCTATACAAACCTCCATGTGAAGCCCTTTAATCGCGAAGCCATGCTCATTATTCTAGGCATGTCTCTGCTACACTAGTTGTTGCTAATATCACTGAGACTAGAAGTCGTGAGTCCTGGAAGCAACCTAACTCCAAGCACTACAGAGATAATTCTTCTTGTTATATTAGAAACACATCCAGCAATAATGTCTGGCTCCAAGCTTTACCAAGGGAGATGCCAAGCATGTGGTGTGTTTGGCCATAGTGCTTGCTTCTGCACTGAATTTTGGATGGTTCATGGCTCATCCCAGTTACAGCAGTGGTATTTTTAAACTCAACAGTAGTATACGAAGCCGAGAGCCAGCCCTGCTATGCTTTCCGACACATCTACTTGGCTTATGGACATCGGTGAGTCTCATCACATGATGGACCTCGCGAAATTTTCATTTCACCATCCATACAGTGGGTCTGATGATGTTATCCTAGGTGATGGTTTGGGTCTCCGTATTACTCATAGTAGTTCTCTCTCGACTCCTTCATATACTCATCTGCTTTTCTTAAACAATGTTTTATGGGTACCTTCTTTAACCAAAAATATGATATAAGTTTTTCAATTATGTATGGCTAATAATGTTCTTGTTACCTTTGATTCTACGTATTTCCTTCAAACAGGGGCTCTTTGTTTGGAAAGCAAGCCTAAAGATGGTACTTATAAATGACATACTCCTCGTGCATCACATCCACCTTCTCTTGCATTTGCTTCTTCTATCAAGACTAGTTTATTTTATTGGAATTCTAGACTGGGACATCACGCTATTCAAGTTTTGAAATCAATTGTTTCTACACTTAAATTACATGTTCCGTATACTCTTTCGATGAATAAACCAAGTGTTGCATGCTCCACAAACAAGATGCATAAATTGCCCTTGCATATTTCTACTTTACAGTATCGTCATCACCTTGATATTGTATTTTCTCATGTTTGGTCTTCTCCCCTTATTATTGTTGATGGATTTAAGTACTATGTTTTCTTTTATTGATCATTACACTCGGTAGACTTGATTTTATTATCTTAGCGAAAATCACATGTTCTTGGTCATATCATATTGGTCAGATTCTTTTCCTACTGCTACTTATCTTATTAATCACATGCCGACTGATGTGCTTGATAACCGATCTCCTTTTCAAAGTCTATTTAAAAGTGATCCTAACTATACTAAATTACACGTTTTTGGGTGATTATATGTTTTCCTTGGCTTAAACACTATAATGATCATAAGTTAGATACTCAATTTTCTCCATGTGTTTTTCATGGTTATTCCTTGTCTTAAAGTGCTTATTTGTTTCTTGATCGATCTAACTTTCATGCCATGTTATTTTTCATGAGCATGTTTCCCTGTAGTCTTGCAGGTCTTATTACTTCTCCTAAAATACATGATGATGATACAACAAGTAAAAACAATATACCAAGTTTATTGGTCAAGCCAAATATCATTGAGCCAATGCTTATGGCTTTCATCTACCTCAAACACGGTACATAGCAGACCTTTTCCAAAGGACTCAATTGACTGATGTTAAGCCAATGCATACACCACTTTGCTCAACCACCACATTGAATCTATATTCTGGTGATCCTCTACCAAATGGTAAAGAGTATCGAGTTGTTATTGGCAATTTTCAATACTTCTCTCTCACTAGACCAGACAAGCTTTTTGAATTCATGCATTCTCCAATCACTGATCATTGGAATGTAGCGTAATGAATCCTCCGTTACCTAGCAAGAACATCTACTAAAGGTCTATTTTTCTCTTCAAAAAATTCACCCTCACTTTATGCTTTTACTATGCAGATTGGATTGGGATCATGATTATTACAAGTCAACCGGTGCTTACATTGTCTATTTTGGGAGTCATACATTAGGTTGGTCCTCAAAGAAATTTGATAGCCTCGCTCAATCTTTGATCGAAGCAGAATATCGCTCTATTTTGTTTACCACAACGGAACTATATTGGCTTATGTTTCTTCTTCAAGAACTTGGTGTCAAGATTGCCACCACTCCCACCATCTACTGTTGCAAGAAATGTGCCACCTATCTGTGTGTCAATCTAGTATTTCATTTACGACTGAAGCATTTTATTCTCTCGACAATATGTACAATCAGGGCATCTTCGTGTTACTCATGTCTTGATAAACTAGTGGATACACTTGCAAAACCATTACCTTGTCAATAGATAGCTTATGTGCGACAATATTGGACATACCAACCGTGCTCCATCTTAAGGGGGCATATTAAAGTATATTAGAGTATCAATTATAAGTTAATAATTAGTCATTGATATTGTATAGTTTCCTAGAATAACTATTCACCTTTGTATTATATTCATCTATGTAATCATCATAACACACATTTGTACATTCCTAATAATTAGAACTCTCACAATTGTATCCCAACTCCTCTGTAATATGAATCAACAACTTAATCAACTAGATAACAACATCACAAACCTCTTTGTTGTATGAAACATCCATTTAATCAGACCACCAAGAAAACACTCACCCTTCTAAAACCTTAGAGAATTTTACTATAAAAAGCAGATAAGAGTGTTACATCTCATTCATAATCCTCTAGCCCTTTTATAGAGTTTCCATGACTTCTTACGATCTTAAACCTTAGAATCTTCAAGTTATCTTAAACAAAGTAAAATCTCATTTTCTTCTTATTGTGGAATAATTTAGGAAACCCTCTAAATTCCTAAACTTATTTCCCAAACCAAGTAATGAAAAACTCTCATTTTTAACTGATATCACTTTTGATTAACCCGCCAGTCCAGCTCAATAACTTAACCTAACAACTAAACTTCCATAGTGTGTTGACGCATTTTCTGATAAAGTTTACAACTCCATAATGACGATATCTTCAATCTTATTCAGTCAAATCACCACTTGCCCATTTCAACTAATCTCTACTATACTTCTAGCTTCGTGATACACTTCCTGAGTAACTTTCTAGCTGACGATTAAATCAGCAAATGAACCAAACACGACCTGACATTTGCAGTACATATTCCCTAATATCATTCTCAAACATAAGAAAAACATACACACAATGAGATAAATGTTCAAAAGTTAAATGAGCGTTTATCGATTAATTTTCTTATAATACTCAGACGTGAGAGCTGCTCCTCATATTATAGTTCTATTTCGGTTTAAAAGAATAATTTTCTAATCCAAAAATAATTAGTAAGACTTAAAAGTAATGAGAAGAGTCTATAAGAATCAAAGATTATTATAGTTGATATTGTGTATATCGTTTATGTACATATTAATTTTAGGAAATATTGCATTTATGTAAATCATAGGTTTTTATATATTTGACATTCCTCTAATGAGAAAAATAAGATATTGATTCATCTTTTTACATGGTAGCAGAGCCAAATACATAAATTCTTCTATGTGTGTTGAAGAACGATGGCAGAAAAATCAGAAACGATGTATGTGACCTCGCCGTATTATCTTTCATCATAATATAATCTTGGATCAACAATCTCGCCAATGCCGTTGAAAGGAGAAAACTATGGTGAATGGGCGTCAGAGTTGGAGAATGCTCTTCGTGCCAAGAGGAAGATCAACTTCATTAACAGTAAGTTACCGATGCCTGATGAAGTTAAGAAACCAGATGAAGCAGAGTTGTCGAGAATAGTAAACTCCATGATTATCGGGTGGATAAGAACATTGATATCACCATCGATTCGATCTTCTATTCTGTTCAACACCAGATGCTAACAAGATGTGGTGTGATTTAAAAAAAACGTTTCTCGGTGGGAAACGCAGTGAGGGTTCATCACTTGAAGGTTGAATTAGCTTCGTGTAAGAAAAAAGGCTATAGTGTTCTATAGTACTTTTGAAGATTATCGTTGAAGTGGGAAAAGCTTATGTCGTACTAGCCTTTGCTTAAGTGTGTGTGTGACGCAGCAGAACATTATGTGAAAGAGTATGAAGAAGAAAAGGTGCATCAATTTACCATGGGATTGGATGATTCTCGATTCAGTAACATATGTGCTAACATCATCGGAATGGAGCCTCTGTCCGATCTCATGTTGGTGTACCACAGGATTGTGCAAGATGAAAGACGTATCTTTTCTAATTGAACATAATCAAACCCGGTAACAATGGGGTCCGTCTGTAAAGCAGCAAATAATGTGTGTGACACAGAATCTAGTGCAGCAATTGCAATTGTCACAAGAGGTCGCACAATAGTATCTCGAACTCATTGTGGAAGAAATGAACATGAACGCGAGAATTGCTGGCAAATAATTGGGTTTCCATAGTGGTTTTCAGAGAGAAATCAAGTTTGAGAAAGAGGATGTGGAAGAGGCAGAGGACGTGGAAGAGCTAATCAATCACGCCAACTTGCACAAGAAAATATCTATGTAACATAGCAACCGGGAGTGCCGAGCTTCCCGAAATAGTTGGCTGCATCGACAACTCTGCTTGAACAACATAAACCCACTTCTGTCTCTGATAAACTCAATGGTAAAGTGCAAATATGTGAAGTGATAATCGATACTGGAGGGTCACACCATATGACTGGTGATGTAAATTTGCTTTCTTGTGTGAGAAACATTGTTCATCGTCTTGTGAGCTTTGCAGATGGAAGCCAAGTTATGGCAATGAAAAGTGGCGATCTGCAACTCTCAGCCAAATTAATTTTGGCAGATGTTCTTTTTGTGCCTAATTTGAATTTTACGTTGTTGTCTGTTCTGAAACTATTGAAACAAATAGGATGCTATGTTTTGTTTACTGATGCTCTTTGTGTGTTGCAGGACCGCTTTACAAGGACTCTTATTGGAGTTAGTGAAGAACGGAATGGAATTTACTTTTATTGTGATGTGATAGTAACGAGAGGACACAAAGTGAAGGCTAAAGAAGATCCTTCTTAGTGGCATCGTCGTCTGGGGAATCCTTCTTATGGTGTTTTGAGTTTATTTCCTTTTGTTTCTGGTGTTAAAGAGATTAAAGAAAAATTTGGTAGTTGTGATATTTTTTTTAAGCCGAAACAAAATAGAGAAGTTTTTTTACAAGTTCTAATAAAGCATATGCATCTTCTGATTTGATTTATTGCGATCTTTGGGGACCATATAGTGTTCCTTCCTCCTGTGGTGCTAGGTACTTTCTCACTGTCGTAGAAGATATATTAGCTTTTTGATACTTTTTGGCATAGATTTTGACTGCATTTTAGGTTGCATAGCTTGCAATTAGACCTAGAAAGTTGCATCTACGCATATCATGGCATATTTCAGGTGTTTAAAGTATGCGAAGCTAAATTGGAATCAACCCGAGGAGAAAACAATCAAAAGGAGCAAAGAGAAAGTTTAGGAAGAAGTATCGGCCATGTCGTATCGATTGCTTTGACAGATACAACCCTTGAGGAATTCATATCGGGCTAAGGAAACCGGTACACATGGTATGATCCTATTATATCGACCAATGTGTACCGGTCTAAACTGATCGATACAAGATGCATGCACTTTATACCGATTATGAACAACCAATACACTTGGTCCGATGCATCTTGATAGTAGGATTTTTCAAGTCCTACAAGAGATCAATTCCCCATTATTGTAGTATAGATGAGGTGTCAATCCAAATGGGTGTGCACTAGTAATCAAGATTGCAATGAATGTTTCTAAGTCAAGCTAAACAGTAAAAAAGGGTGGTTTACTAACAAGTCCTAAGGGAAGCGAAACATGCTGGAACTAAGAAGCATAAACAAAACAAAAAGCATAAGAAGCTAAGAATGCTAAAAGGTGAAAACAGAGGAAAAAGCAAAGAAGGTGAAGATGTAAACAAGTGTAAAGCAGTTTCTGAGGACAACGAATAATCAACCTGAGATCCGTCCCAATCTACCTAAGCACCTAATGATACGCTTAGAATTTAATCCTAAACTAGTACTGCAGAGAACAGATCAATGTAGCACAGTATAGGGTATCGAATCCACAGAGACCAGATAGTACACGTTCAGTTTAAAACTTCGAATATGGGTAAAGCGAATCCTAAACTAGTACTGCAAAGAACATATCAATGTAGCACATTATAGGGTATCGAATCCACAGAGACCAGATAGTAAACGTTCAGTTTAAAACTTCGAATATGGGTAAAGCGAGAATAATAGGTATGATTGGGAATCAAATCTGTAATTAAAAACGGTTTCAACACTATAATAATAAAGGGCTAGGCAATAGGGAAATCCGTAGGTATTCAGGTTTAAAGTCA
>OVBE01009270.1:0-16228 GCA_900406425.1 Iberis pinnata | reverse complement strand
AAGCAACGACTGTGTAAAAGGTATGTTGGATAAAAAATTACTAAAAAAAGAAATAGTTCAATAATGAAAAAAATTAGATGACATAAAGAATAACAAATTAAAATTAATTCGTTGTATTTGTGATGTCATGAGTTGTTTTATATTGATGACTCTATCGGGTGAGAAAAAAATAAAATAGATAGGATCTTATAACATTAATATATATATATATATATAATTTAAATGATGAGCTAAACATAGTTAGGTTGTAATTAAAAATTCTAATATTTGGATTTGGATTCGGTCTCTTTGGATATCTTAATTTCCAGAACGAATTAGAGTGAATCTCTGATCAGATCCCGTATTCAGAATAATAATTTCACCACTACTTATGAAAATTAATTTCATCAAATGATTTTCTAATTTAATTTTTATTGGTAAAATATTTAAAGATGCATTTATATTTTTGTGAAGCTTCAATAAAGTGAAAATAATGAGGTGGAACTCTAGGGGAAGTGCAAAAAACTTCCCAGTATATATATATATGATTTGAATTTGCATATAAGTATAAATAGAACTTAACTTCAACCTTGAATTCAAGTTATCTTTTTATTTTTTAGTTGAAGCTCTTTATCCACATTTATTATTGTAAAAATAAAAGTAATTTTCGAATTAAACCCACTCGGGTCTCTTACCACTACACACTGAACTGCTAAGTCTCTTTTAGGTTTTGCAATGCTTATCTCGAATGGAATACCACTGCGATACTTTTTTCACATATTCTATAGATCTTATTAATATGGTAAACAAACCCTCTAATTGGCCGGTCTTTGCTTCTAAGCTCTCCGATTTGGCCACATACAAATCCATACACTCGGAATTTCGTTTACATCATTGTTCGAGAATGTTCAACAAGCGAGCAGATTTTTTGGTATAGGCTGCGCGCAACGCAAAAAAAATTTCTCTTACTACGATCCCGATTTAGTTATCTTTGTTTTTTGATAATTTACTATACGTTTTGAAAATGTATTTAGTTTATGTTAGTTTGCCAAGAAAAACTATTTAAAATTATGATTCTACGACTGATTTCATTTCACAGCTCTTGGGAGCAGTTAACAACAAATTTTTTTGTAAACAACAAACAAACCGATTCAGTCCATTTTTTCTCTCATACGCCCATTATATCTCAGTTGTAACCCTTTTTTCTTCGGTTTCAAAACGCTAGATAAATAGTTTATTCTTTTTTTTGTTAGGAACGTTAATTTCATATAATGAGGGTTTGGTTACATTAGCTGTAGCCTATACAAAAGATCTCTGCCAAAAAAATTAAAAACAGAGTTGATATAATTTTCTAAAAGGACAGCTATATTAGTACAACCAAGCTGACATCAGACGATCGAATCTTACATTGTTTCTCTTTGCTGAGATGGTGTTTTTGACTTCCCTGTCAATGAATTTAAACAACGTCTGGTGGGATGGATATGTTGTCATGAATCCTGGTGTTACGTTCTCTCCATAGGTGTGAGACAACGGTTTGAAGAACAATCTTCCGAAGAAGTGTCGGAGATGTGGACGAAGTGGATTGCACCCAAGCCATACACGCTGACCAATTATGGAAAGCTATTTGCCCAAACCTGAGTCTTGACATTGCTAGGAACCAAACCTGCATACTAAACTCACATCTTAAGAAGAGTTGATCTCTATTTTCCTCATACATAAAGCATAAACCACAAAGAGGTGAGGTATTAATACCCCACTGAAGCAGTCTATTTCTAGTTGGAAGACGATTAAGAGCAGCACGCCACAAAAGGAAAGCATTTCTAGGAATAGCACCCTTGAACCATGTTACATTTGTCCACGATTTTGGTGGCGCTCTCGGACGCAAGCATTCCCAAGTTGCTGCTGTGCAATACTTCGTATAATTCTTCTCTCCAATAGACCAAACGAATATGTCTACAATTGGAACCGACCCTGGCGGCATAATTGTGGTGAGATAAGCATGAAGAGATAACGACTCATATGATCTTGGATTACGCAGGAACCAAGCTGAACCTACGCATACCTCAGAAACCTTTGCATGAATATGCAGACCCAGAAATCTAGGACCTTGGGGTCCAATGAAATCTAGTAAGGAGCCAAAAGGAGTCCAATGATCAAACCAGAAAAAAGCTTCCCTTCCATTACCTAATTCACATTTAATGAACATCTTAGCTAAGTGTCGCAACCTTAGAAGGCATTTCCATGCCCATGAATCAGATTGTTTTTCCTCCATAGCCCAAAAACTCTGTGACTGCAATTTCCTCTCTGTCAACCAAGCAACCCATAGTGATCCACTCCTTGCAAACAACAGCCACGTAAGCTTTAGGATAAGAGTGATGTTCCACAAGTTTAGACTTCTGAGTCCTAACCCTCCTTCCACTTTTGGTAGGCAGAGATCCGATCATTTAACTTGAGAAGTTCCCCTTGAGCCAGCAGTCCCTGTCCAAAGAAAGCTAGCAATCAAAGATTCTAGTTTTTGGATACAACCTTTAGGTAGGAGAAACGCGGAGAACCAGAAATTTAGAGAACCCATAATCACAGCTTTTATGAGTTGAAGTCTTCCGGCATAGGAGATCGCTTTCGCCGACCAAGCGTTGAAAATCCCTATTAATTTAGTTACTAGAGGATCATACTCTGAGATCTTTAGCTTTCTAGGGACAAGAGGAAGACCCAAGTATCTAATAGGGAAAGAACCCAATTGGAAACCAAAATTATTGAAAGCTTCAGATTCCAATTCGTCCTGACCTGCTAGAAACAAACTAGATTTTTGAACATTAATTCTTAGGCCTGACGCTAACCCAAATTCATCTAAAACTTCGATGATGCTCTGGAGTGAACCTGGACTTTCGTCAAAGAAAATAAGAACATCATCTGCAAAAAGCAGGTGAGAGATACCCGAATTTTCTGTTCCTGGATGATAGCCAATATCCCCTGAGACAAACCTAGCTGATAATAATTTTGAGAAAACCTCCATAGCCAAAATAAAGAGATACGGAGATAAAGGGTCGCCTTGCCTTATCCCTTTTGAACTTTTGAACATGTCACTCGCTTGACCGTTTACCACAACAGAGAAAACCGGAGTTGATATGCATTGATGTATCCATCCTATAAACTTTCCCGGAATTCCAATAGCCTCTAAAGATTGCAGGACAAAGTTCCAATTTAGCGAGTCGAAAGCTTTACGCAAATCAACATTAAGAAAACGCCTTCGCGAGACTGAAGTCTTGTTGTAACCTTGCACCAATTTTGTTGCCAACAACACATTTTTGGCAAGAGATCGGCCCGATAAGAAAGCTGCTTGTGCATTAGAAATAATATGTGGCAATAGAAATTTAAGCCTTGAAGACAAAATTTTTGATAAGACTTTATATAACGTATTCAAACATGAGATTGGTCTAAATTCTGATGGTGATGAAGCGTTGACACACTTAGGTATTAAAATTATAGCAGCCGCATTCCATGACGCAAAAGTTTTCCAGTGATGAAAAATTCCCGAATTGCAGCACAAACTTCTGGGCCTGCAACATTCCAGCTACCCGTGAAAAATTCAGTTGGAAAACCATCAGGTCCACACGCTTTATTTTTTGGCAGAGCAAACATAGTTTCTTGTATCTCTTTGTTAGTGACTAGGGCGACCAGGTTTTGAGCTTGCAAGCAGGAACATGAGGAGCTCAAGAAACGAGATGGTAGAGAGTAACCGATCACCGGCAGATCCGAGTTAATGAATGATTCCCTGAAGTAAGCCGAGCATAAACCCATCAGACCCTCTTGTGAATCAATACGGTTGTCTGCAGCATCCTGTAAATAGATGATTCGATTCACTGAGATCCTAGTAGCCATCACTCAGTGGAAATAAGACGTATTCAAATCTCCTTCTTTTAACCATGTAACCCGAGATTTCTGTCTAAAAAAGATCTCTTCGGCTTCAACCAATTTTCTCCAGACGGTTCTCGCCTCAATCTCACGGTTGGCTAACAACAGAGAGGGGTTAGCTAAAAAATGATTATGAGCATCAGTAAGCTTTGCAAGCGCATCCGCTGTTCTGTTTTCAATACCAGATAAGTGTTTCTTGCTATAGGATCTTCTATGAGATTTAAGAGCCTTAAGCTTTTGAGAAACTGAAACATATCTGATCCACAAACATTAATAGAAAACCACTTTTCAATGATGAAATCCTCGTAGTCATCCTGTCTTTGGATCATCGTGAAGAATTTGAATGGTTTTTTAGATTTTGGAACTGGAGGATGCAGACATACCTCGATAGACGCATGATTTGAAAAATCCGGGGGACCAAAAAAACCATATGATGTAAGAAAAGATATCGCCCACTCATCATTTACTAGAACGCGGTCTAGTTTTTTAACAATTGTGTTAGATCCTCTTTGATTCCACCATGTATATGTATTGCCTCTGAAAGAAAGATCTAATAGATTTGCTTGAAGCAAGGAATCTCTTAAAAGCCTTGTCCTAGCATCCACATTTAGCGTACTAGCGTTAGAGCTTTCATCCGGTTACAACACTTGGTTAAAATACCCAAAACAGCCCATGGTTTTCCTCGAACTTGTGGACTTCCTGCCAAGTCTATGAGCTCATGCCATAAAAGTTCTCTTAGCTCCACTTCATTGGATGCATAAATGAAGGATACTATGAATTTTGTTGGAGAGGATAGGATAATCACCTCACACGTAATCATTTGAAGTGATTTTGATAGAATCACTAGTTGCACCGATGGTGCCCATAAAACCCAAATCTTTCCCAAATCGGAAAAACAATAGTTGTCATCAAAAGACCAACCTCGAAAAATCCCGTTAATGATAGATTGCTGGTTCTACTTTTGCACATGAGTTCCCATAAGACTCCCAAAAAGTGATTTCTTGCTATTAAACCATTTTAAAAAGCTATTTCTATGCGTTGAAATATTAAACCCTCTAACGTTCCAACCAAAAAATTATGTACACATAGGGAGATTATTTAGAGTGAGGGCTTATTAGCCCTGGCAGCCTGCTTCTGCCTTTTAGATAATACTGTTGTGAACTCTGCTTCCTCCTCCAGCTCTCTTTCCTCCAAATTTATTTTTGTGTGATTCTTTGCGCCAGTTTCTGGTGGATGAGAAACAATTGAGTTTACCATGGAATTTGAAAATTTTAGGTCAATTGATAAAGTTCCCATGCCACCCTTTTGAGACCTTTCCTTGGCAAGCGAGCATTGTTCTTTGGATGATCCAGCTAATGTTGGGAAGTCCTCTTGCACAAATACAGCTTTATCTGAGACTATGATTGCACTTTCTTTTTCCTGAGTTGAAGTCTTGTTTTGGTTGGAACTGTCCAAAACCTTTATAAGTTTACTAGTTCCTGCATCTGTTGCTATGACCATATTCTGCCTTCTAGCTTTCCTATTTCCTTCAGCCTGTTTTGTTCTCGGACATGTCTCCATTGTATGGCAGGTCGAGTTACAGACAAAACATGTTATTGGCGCTGACTTACATCTTCTCAAAGTATGCCTAATTCCTTTACAGTGAGAGCAAACGGGAGGCATCCATGGACTTGAAACTAAGACTCTCGAGATCACACCCTATTCAAATTGAACGTTAACTGCCTCTGGAAGTGGTTTCTGGGGGTCAATTAGGGTGAGGATCTTCGCCACCTCCAAATTAGTTTTATTAGAAGTTGTTGGATGCAAGAATTTAGGCTCACCTACTAAACCAGTGATGTATTCTAGTCCATCATCGTGAAAAAACTGAAATGGGACATTACGAAACTCCAACCAGATCGGAGCTGAAGTGAGCTCCGGTTTTTTGGGCGTGATACCTGGCTCCCATTTGTCTACAAACATTGTTTGGCCCTCGATCTGCCATAGCCTCTGATTTAATACTCTATTTCGCGTTATTGCATTCGGAATCTTGAAGAGGAACTCATTCAGGATGGCGAGGAAGACTTCTTCTTTGCTTTTCCCATGCGAACGAGCTGACTCCGACGTCGAGAAAGACGCCGGACATGCGAGAGAAAAGTGAGATTTGAGCG
Source organism: Iberis pinnata (assembly GCA_900406425.1). Lineage (NCBI taxonomy): Eukaryota > Viridiplantae > Streptophyta > Magnoliopsida > Brassicales > Brassicaceae > Iberis > Iberis pinnata. The sequence continues at coordinate 10,190 of OVBE01009270.1, read as the reverse complement.
AGTAATGGTCGGAGAATTGTCGGCTAGGAGAGAGAAAAAGAGTCAATCAAAAATCAAATAGTTTATTCTTACCCCAAATAAATAATTATTTATGCGAAAGTTTTATTATCGATTATAGCTAGCCGTTTCTTCAAATGATATAATTAATCATGCATATCAACGTTAATGCATGTAAATCTTAACTTATGGGCTATTGCATTCTCCAAAACTTAAGATTAGATGCTTTAGGTAAATCAATCAACAAATGAACAACTACATTGAGTTTCAATTAGTCAGGTTCATTTTTTCATTTCAAATACTTTGTAGTAATAAAATCTTATATCTAAAAACATAAAGATTAAGAACATTAATTGAATTCTTTTTTTTGTCACCTTATTGAACTTTTTAAACATGTCATTCAGTGTATAATTATAATTAAAAGAGAAAATTATATTGTATATCATAATTTTAATAAAAATTTTATAATTTACCATAAACTCTTATTCTTATTCAATCTACCATAATATTATACAAGAAAAAGATTAAAATACCCATATGGACACATTTTCTTAATTTCATTGTTTTTAATAACTCACATCATTATTAAATATTTACGGTTTGTGCTTTTATTTATTTATTATCATAATTTATTTTGTCTATATATTAATATCTAAAGTAAAAAAAATCATCAACCTCTCTCTTCTCTTATGTAGGTAAAAAGGAAACCTGTGAACAAATAAATGTAAACAAGAAAAAAGGGTCAAGATCGATTCATGTTACAACACATAATTTATAAAAAATATTAGTTACACCTTCTTTCATAGTCCATCGTATCCTCACAAATATCATATCAATCTTCTCCAACTTCCAAGCCACTATCATTGTTGCCATTAATATATTCTTTGCCATCACGCTTTCATTTATGAGTTATCTCCTAACATAATTCTTTGCTATGTTGTCCACCTATAGCAACTTCATATCCACTATGTAAGTTAAGTAGTCCACTCATATCTCATGTCAATACCACACTGAAGTATGTCCACTTTCGAAAATTTTCTATCCACTAGCATCATTGATGTCATCCACTGCAACAGAACCTCTATGTACACTTTCAGTTTTGTTAATTGTGTCTATGATGTTCTCGTCCTCATATGATGCAAAAAACTCATCATCTTTTGCGTGGACATATTTCGGAGATCGAAGGCCATATGTTTTCCACATACTTAACATGTTTGATGGACGTATGTTGTCCACAGACTCAACCAAGTATATAACAAAAAATTTACTTTTCAACCATTTCCTTTCTACAACAAAGTACTCAAACTTCCTCAAAAAGCTTAATTCTATATAAACTATACTTTTACAAATAAAAATTACCCATTATGTAATACTTTTTTGTCCAATCTTGTCATATTTAATGTCAGGTTATCTGTCTTTTTTTTCCCTCACCAAGAAAGTATTATTGGCATTTTCTTCTTCCACTCTACCACAACATTCAGACATATCCCATAAAATCCACTCAATATGGTATGTTATACAAGAATGCTACCTAATATGGTATATTAAAAAAATTCCCTAATTAAAAAATAGTTTAACCTAACAATAATATGTTTTTATAAAAAAATATTGGTCGTAAAATAACTATTATATTTAAAAGTTACTATACATCTTAAGATAAAAATAAAATTCTAAGAGATTATATATTGGGTGAATAAGCGAGTTATAGCATTAATATTAGGAATATAACCAAACTGCGTATAATTAGATTTTCAGAATCGATATGGGACGAATATCTTGTTTCTACCCCTATAACAGTCCACGCGTCGTCAATCTCTTGCATTGTCTACTACAAAGGAGAGAGATTGTTAGGCGGATGTTTCACTATTGACGTCCTCTCAATCGGTCTTTTCCCTATCCTAACAACAAATTATATGGTATTCAAATCCTCCCCCCCCCTCAAATGCTTCTTCTTTATCCTGAATATCTATATTACTGGTTATACACAAATTATATCTCTGCAAAAACAAAGAACAAATTTTGATGGACGATATACCAAATCTGGCAGTGGTGGATCAGCCGAGAAGGTTTACAGTGGTAAGCTAGTTATTATAGTGTTCGTTTGGTCCACAATGTCGAGAAAGTGATATACTTTTTTCTCTCCAAAAATTGTCGATCACAATATTTTCCGGTTTCAATTTTTTAATTTATTGTTTTTGAAAGAATGAATCGGGTATTTTTTCTCGGTCATGGGGTTCTATCGTTGTTTCTTTAATGAACTTTAAAGATTTATGAATTTCATAATCTGGACACATGAAAAACAACGGATAAAAAATGAGATCTAAACAACCAAATCCTGAAAACAAAATACATAAGCATGAAATCTAAACCCAAAACCAGATAACTAAACCCAAAACAAGGATAAGTAAACCCAAACCCAAGAAAATTATACCTAAATCGATGGAATCAAAACCCAAACGAAGAAGAGTAAACCCAAATCCATGGAATCTAAACCCAAATCCATGAAATCTATACCCAAATGAAGAAGAGTATCTTCTCGTTGATGGCCAGATACGCTTGCTATTCATCATCATCGTCCCTCTTCTTTGCCGGATCGAGCTCGAGCGCATTTTGGAGATTGAGAGAGAGAGATTGGATTCGTGATGGGAAATAGATTTCTCTTAGGGTTCAGTCGAGAAAAAAGAAAAAATGAAAGTGAAAAGAGGGAAACTCAGATTAGAGAGAGGAAAAACAAATTAGATTAGAAATTTTTAGAAGTGCTTGGCGGAAAAGCTAATTTTAAGCTTTTTTTTACTAAAACTCTATTATATCATTAATTATACGCTATTAAAAATGTTTGCAACTCTCGCGACGTCTACGATAGCACTCTAGTAATTTGTGGTATTGTGGAGTGCTATCAATACTACTTTTTCTTGTAGTGGATACGAGGAAAGTTTTTGATGAGTATCCTGAAGAATAAAGATGATGCAACAACTAGTAGTCTGTATATTAATTTTGGTTGGTCAGTATAACATATGTCTGACCTTTTTTGTTAATCTTTAACTCAGCCTTTGTGGCTTTATTAGGTTTGGCTATTACATAGCCAATTTGTATAATTCTTGGTCTGACTATTACATAACCAATTTGTAATATTTTTGGCTTGGTTATTACATAGCCAATTGGTATCAATTATCTATGTTGCAGGACTTTGGTCATAATTTAAATTAGCTATATTGTTCTATAGAAGTGAACCATCTACCTAATCATCTAAATTGTATATTAATTAAAAATAGATCGGGTACAGAAAAGGATAGTCAAACTAAATAAACTTCAATCTTAAGTTTTTCCTAAAAGTACTAAAACCCAGTTAAACAAGACCACTTATGTCAATCTTGAGAGCGAAAGAGAACAACAACAAATTTCAAACACACACAATCCAATTACGTCAAATTAAGTAACCTTTGCTGGTGAAGTTGGAGGCAGAATAAAGGAGGTAATTGATTCAATCTCGTATTTCTTTGCTGCTTCATGCAAAATCTCAGTTGTTAGCAACAAGCATTCATCAATGTGGTCTAGAGCATGTTGTTCCATAAGCACAATAGTTGTTACACAAACAAGAACTAAACAAAAAACAAATAATCTGGATAAGTATGTTATTATTAAAAGCTTATGTATAAGTAGAGGAAGTAATGATCTTGGTCTTCCACATGAATTTCTAATTCAGTACGACCAACTTGAAATGGTTCCAAAATCATTTTCCTGCAGTTAAGCGCAACTCCATGGTGATTTATGAACCAGAGAAATAGTGTGGCTAGAAACTTTAATTCACGCTGCACTTCCTCGTTTACAAGCTTGATTGTGTTAGACTCAATAACTTCAATGGACCGTTTGTTCAGGTCAATGGCTACCCCAACCCAATGTACACTCTTGATAAGCAGAGCAGTGTAAATCATATCAATGTAGGTGTACCAGTTCAGACGCTTGATATTGGAAGTGTTGAGCTTGTTGAGAATTGAAACTTCTTTTTTTTCCACATTTTGCTAAAACAATGCCCACATACGCCTCATTTCATGAACCCAACTACTAGGGGAAAAATCATACTTACAATTGGGTAGCTGGTCACGTTTTTTCTGAATGAAATAGAGAACAATATCGAGCACCTTGTAGTTAGAAGATATAAGACGTTAGAGAAAGAAAAACAGTTAAAGTAATAATGATTTTAATTGAAATAGTTAGTTCAATGAAGAAAAATATACTGACTACCGAGAATAGGGGATAACTTACATTTGTTTACCATATCTCAGTTGGTTGAAATATAGACAAGAAAACAATGTTTTCTAGTGTTTGGTTATCAGCAATCTCGTACACCCTCACGGAGTTAGCAAAAGTTATTTATTTATCCGAATCTGAAGATAAATTATTAAAGAATGAGAGATGTGTAACCTTAATTTCTAAATGACCCCTAGAAAAGAATCAGATTTCTTTCTCGGGGGATCTTCAAAAGGTTTGTAATCGAGAATGGAATGAGAGAGAGTGAATTCATCTATATCGTCCTCCTCTACAGCTGATAAGGTGGGTGGTATCTTTGTATGTATCAGTTGTTTACTTGTTTCTTTTTTTGTTTGCAGCATTTAGAGGAGGGGTCCAGTTATCTGGATTTGTATTTACCCTGCGACTTCTTTTCACGACTTCTCTTTCTGGATTCTTTTTTTGTTTGTTGCGGCTTCTTCCTCTTTCCTATTTTGGTTGTAATGAATTCATTGTTTTACCCTTCTTTTCATTCTTCCCATGTCCTCTTCCCGCCTGCTCTTGAATGTTCAATAACGTTTGAGATTCATCATCATCATGTTCAATGGTAGAGTTTCGAAGCGGTAGTACCTACTAAATATCAAATAATAAGTACTCGGCATACCATAAAGGATATACTAACTAACACAAAATATAAAATTTAACACAAATTATATGTTGGTAGACTGTGATGCCCGATACCATCCACTTTTCTATATAGACCGGACACCAAAATACCTTTGATGAGGCAACATTAGTCTATTTATGAAAGATGCTCAAAAGTTCCACTAAAATATTGGCTTCCTTGCTGCTTTCAACATATGAAAGCGAAGAAACCTAACATAGTCGTTATATGTGATCAACAATAGCGGTTTTATATTGTTTAAATTTTAAATCTTATTACACAAAAGATTACCTTTATGAAATCTTCAACACTTACTCCCGCTGCAGTGGTTGGGTTTATATTACATGGAATATGAGTTTGTGAATCGGTAGATTGTTCTTTACGTTGCGTTAAAAAACCTTAAGTGTTTCTCTCTTCACCAATATCAGGCTATAATATATTGAGTGAAAAGGATGGAGGGTCAATCTCCATCCTCGACTGTGAAACATTTGCAGTTTGAGGAGTCTGGTTTGTTCCCGTTTTAGTAACATCAGCTTGAGATAAATGGAGTGAAAATGACGAAGGATCAATCTCATATATGTTTGCAGAATGATATATAGAGTGTTCGTACCCATAGAAGGTGCGAGAGCTGGTTGATCAACCCCTATTACACCATCATCATGTTAGGAAAAAGGAGAAAACGAATAAAACAACATGTAACCCGTATACTGACTACTGTGAAAGTGAACAATATCTTCATTAATTCATAGTATGTAGTTTGAACAATGGTTTCTTACTTGACTCATCAATCTCAATGTTGGCATTGTCAATCATTGGATGAGGTGTTTGCAGAGGAAGGGGGGGGTCTTGATGCTAATGGATACTTTTTGAAAGGTGAGAATGGGTTGTTCCGAGGGATGTAGACTTCCTTAAACTGAACATGATGTTGATTCTAGCCCACTACATTTGCAATGATTTCGTCTGCTTCTACATTTATGCTGAAAATCATATCATCAGAACGATGCGGCAAATTATTTTCCTTTCATTTGCATCCGTCGAATCTACACCCTTTGAAAGGAAAAGAAAAAACAAAAAGAACAAGTTAGTGTGGGAGTGCTAGTTGAGTAACATAAGTATGTTAGAGTTTGTTTGCATACTAGTGTTAGAATTTTGTTCTGGTGGTAAATTTCCTGATTTACTTCCATGGTGAATGAGATTCACCATATCTTTAAAGAGCTTTGCAACAACCGCATCAATGTGTTTTATGACAGTCTTGGCAACAACATAGTCAATGTGTGTTATCACACTCCTTGTATACCCCTCAAAGGTAGGCAGAGTTTGCTCTTGAACCATTGCGCTAATCTTCCGGACAAGTTTATCCTCATTAAACGAATACTTTCTGTTTGAGGTCGTACTTGTACGTACATCATTGTTCGCATCTTCACTTCCTATATTTTCTTCTTCATTATCCTCTTTTTCACCTTCTCTGCTTTGGTTCTACTTCTTAGCCTCCTCAGCCTTTTTGTGGGTCTCAATGACATCTGCAACACGAACACCACCAGACCAGGAATTAATCTCAAATGGATGTTCATCGTTTATCAGTTAGAGGGGATAATCCACAGCAGGATCATCTTGGTCAGCATCTAAATGGACGCCAGCCACTAAATCAGGTGTGGCTTGGCTGAGCAACGAAAGGACTGAAACATGTATTAAGAAACCAAGAAGACCACCAAATTTAATGTATTATGTTCTGAAGATGGATTACCAATGTAATTACAATAGTCAAAATACCAGATTAAGTCAGATTAAGTGTGTTTTGTACGCAACCATGTTCAGCGACCTGAACGTTTTGTTGCTATGGTGTAGATTCATTGCACTGATGAAACCAACTGTGTCCTCAATTGTTGAATTTCTGTCCACCATTGATTCCAGCACTACATTTTGTAGAATAGGAGGACAACAAGCGACAATGACTAGAATCATGGCATGAGAAAAGCCTTGTATTACAGTCGTTGGTTGGGTAAAACTGAAAGGGTCACTGACTTAGTGCTTTCAACCGTCAAGGAGAACGAGTCCCTTCCTCAGGGGTATTTAAGAAAGTCATCAACGTCTAGTACGAGTTCACCCCTTTCTTTGGTGATAACTGTGTTGTTTAAGATTGGACACAATATCCCATCAACCAGGAAAAGGAGTGAGAGCCTGAGCCTTGTCTCGGAGTCCTTGTACTTCTTGCCTTGCACCAATTTGTCATGAATCCATGACGCATTTGGTTTTTTCTCACCATCAAAAAATTTCTTCCAAATCCTTTCAAGAATATTAGTTGCTTTACCCTTCTCTTTATTTTTGTTTATGAAGGCGTTTTTTCTTGGTAGCATCATTCTCTGCTATGTAATTTAACCCGACTGCAATTGTAAATTCCTTGAGACCATATCTTATTGGTTTTTCTGCAAAAAGCCACAATAGCTCATTATCCTTCTTGGTGACCAACTGTCTTGAAAGCAGATAGTAGAGAAAGATGAGAAAGAACTAGTGATTTTTTATTTGCATCACAAGATTGAACTGCGAATTCATGAGCAACTCAAGATGTTATTCATCTAGTGCTTGTTTGATATGTTCGATTGCTCTTAAATTGAAGTATTTATTTATTCTAGCTCGCCTTTCAGGCTCATAGTTTAACTCAAATAAATGGCAGGGTAGTTCCTGGTTCGTTTCTTCCCCTATACTGCAACTGTCAAAAGCAGAGAAAGATATGATGAAATAGTCGAACTACCAGACTAAGTAGTCAATTTCATGCCCTAAAAAGAAAAACTTATTCTCGCCGGAGATATGCTAAATAGTTTAAGTCGAACAATAAGCGATATTGAATGAGGAAGACGATGACAGTTCTTAAGTCGAAATTGACATACTATTGTTCTGATAAAACTAATTTATTTTCAAATTTCTTCGTTTTCACTAACGCATGCAAAACTCTATTCATAAACGAGAATTGATTTCGTAAATCGCATTAAATTATGGAAGTGTGACCTAATATTGTAGCAATGTTCTTCAGTTTGGGGGTTTATAAGTAATTACATGCCTATTGCGAAGAAATTTCGTAGAAGATATTGCAATGAAAAACAATTTACCTTTTCAGAAGATACGAGAACTAAAAATATGTTATGCTCCACAATCGTCTTTTTCTTCATGTTACAATTTTTTTTTAGAAAATAAGAAGAGATATTTCGTTGGAAGATAGTAGCGAAGAAAATGGATTAAAGGCTTTGCAATTGGGAATAAATGTTTTTCAAAAGAGTTAATGAACAGTTTCTACTTCTATCTATCCGTCATTATCTCTCGGTCGCTAATTTTTCAAAAACAAAATTGATCATTATTCCCTCCAAAAGCATAGCTACTCTAATAAGTGCACTGTTCAACAAAAAAATAGTAATATCGAATATACATGGGAAGAGAAAGTATCATACTAAATATTTAATATTACGCGTAATGTCGAATATTTAGTACAATTATTCTTATATATTTTGAAATGGAGGATATATATATAGTTTATAAACTTTAACAAAAAAAAAATATATATATAGTTTATAAAAAAATAAAACCTATCCAAGTAAACGCGTCATGAATACAAAAATCGAAATTAGTGGACGAGATTAGCGCTTAGAGTTAAAGCCATGTGGCACAACTCGTAAATATTCACTACTTTCAGTGGCATTTCCCTGACTCACTTCTCTTTCTCTTTCTCCTTAAAAAACCATTTCCTTCTCTCTAATCTTTTGGACCTCAAAAAAAGAAAGAAAGAAAGAATAACTTAGAGATAAAAGAATAATGAGAGGACTCACCAGAGCATTATTCATCGCAATTCTTGCCGTCCAGTACACCTTGTTCGCCGTCGTGCTCTCCCAATCCACCGCCTACTTTACGCCGATGGAGTCTAAATGCAGTGGTTCGATCGCCGAGTGCTCCTTGTTAACGGAGGCAGAGTTTGAGATGGACTCAGAGATCAACCGGCGCATATTAGCGACATCGAGGTACATAAGCTACGGTGCGCTAAGGAGAAACACAGTTCCTTGCTCTCGACGTGGCGCATCTTACTACAATTGTCGACGTGGAGCTCAAGCCAACCCTTACTCTCGTGGCTGTAGCGCCATTACTCGCTGCCGACGATGATCTCTCTCTCTTCTCTATTTTTTTTTCTTTCTCAATTCTTTTGTTTATTTTTCACTATACAATTTTCTGATTATTCTTTTTTTTTGTTGTTTCCGTTGTTTATTTTATTTTATTAAATTTTTAGTATTTATTCACTTATGTCTATAATTCCATTGCAATACAAATTCATATAATTAAAAGGAAAACATAAAGTAACTGCATATACATATCTGGGAACATTTGCTTGTTGATCAGAAATGTATGGAACAAAAAGAAAAAGAGTAAATGATTTTAGCTGTAGTTATTATAATAGTGATATTAAAATTGTGGAGTATATAAATGCATTGGTTGCTTTTTGCATGTGCTGAAGAAATAACAGATGTTCATATTCGACCTGAATAATTTGTGGAAATTATTAGGCTTAGTTGGAGCCTAACTAATTAAAGGCACATGCAACACTTTCGGCAAACCTACACGTGGCATATTTATTGTGTTTCTTGGTGGGTTTTTTCATTTTGAATTTTGAATTCATTAATGATTTCGAACTAACAATTAATTCATTTAGCCAAAATTTATGGCAGTTCTTCTTTTGGTAGTTTAATGGTTAGATTTTTAGTGCATCGTTTGATAGTTTAGTGGTTAAATTTATAGTACATGAATGTGACACTTAAGATTTCTAGGTTCAAATTTCATACGAAGTATTTTAAAAAAAGTTGTAACTGTGAAAAAAAAACAAGCCAAGATATATGTCAAAGTTGAATATGGTTGCGTGCTAGAAAATTGTCAAAGAGAAGAAAATGGTTACAGTCAAAGAAACTAGAAACTCACTCGATGACAAGAAAAAATGGAGAAAACACTCACTTATTCCCACAATTAAAGGGATACTGGTCACTGATTTATAGGGAAAAAGGGAGTAAAAATAGAGCATTAACTACAGATACAATAAATTAGAGACACTTTAATTTAATGCACATCACTTAACGGTCCTTCTGGCTTTTGCCAAAACTCTTAACTTTATTCTTCATAAAGTAACATAAAAATNTCTCTTCGAATCCCAAATCGAAACTGTTAACTTTCTCTATCAAACCCTACTTCCATAATTTCCAATTTCTTCTTCTTTGTTGAATCTATTTCGAAAAAAGTTCAATATCACAAAATGGAAACTCGTAAGAAACTCGGC
>OVBE01009269.1:0-16230 GCA_900406425.1 Iberis pinnata | reverse complement strand
ATGGTGTTGATATACTCTGAGAATTAGGTACTTTGCTCTTCAGTGTTCTGTAAAGCCTTCAAGTTCTTTCAGTAAGGTCCGGGTCCTTTCTCTCTCTCCCTTCAGAAAAAACCAGTTCAGAGAAAGTGTTGAAAGTGTGACCTAGAAGTCTGTAATCATTTCCAAGCTGCTAAAGAAAAAGCAGTAAGAAAATAAAAACGCAGAAAAGTGCGAAAATAAAAAGAAAAGAAAAGAAAAACGCAGAAAAATGCGAAAAGAAAGAAAAAGAAGTGAGAAAGGGGGAAAAAGGATCAGGACCGGAAGTCGGTTGATGCTCTGTTTGGTATGGGAATTTTGATAGAAGAGGTACTTGCGTAAATTGATAGATATACCATAGGTGAGAATGCATGTATCTGAACTTAATTGAATTTAAAGAGCTGGTTGATATGATTTGATACTTGATTGATTTGGGATATAGAGTAAGAAACAGGTTGTTAGTTTAGTGGTGGTAAACAATTAAATCAAAGTAGTTGTTTGAGATTGGTGTCTTTTAGATTTGAAACTATGCTTATGGTTTTGAGATTTTGTGAGTTTTTGTGTGGTCCATTTAAAACCTCTTCTCCAGATTTAATCTTGCTTTACTTGAGGACAATCAACTATCTAAGTCTGGGGGAGTTGATAATACTCGGTTTTAATGCATAATAGTGGGCATTATGTTTGATATTCTGCATTATTCCGAGTGTTTTCCTTGCATATTTGATAGATTTTCAGGATTCTAGGTGTTCGGATCGTGTTGGAGCAAAATGATGCATTTCAGAAGTTGCAGAAAGAAGTGCTTGATCAGGCACGTTATAGGATAAATCAAGCACAAGTCCCTGGAAATTTTCGAAGATCAAGATCGATCGGGCAAAGAAGAAAGGATCGGGTTGTTTTATGAGATGATCGATCAGGCAACCATATGCCCGATCGAGCACATCTCCCGAGAAGAATATGAAGTTTTCCACATTGGCAATCAAGCCCTCAAGCTTATCCAAGTTTTCCTATTTTTATTTATTTTCCTTTTTAGCCTATAAATACATTGTTTTCTAGGTTTCTAGAACTAAGCTTTATTTTGATTTCTGAGAGAATTACTGAGGGAGAGGAGATTCAACATGTATTTGGAGAAGATTTATGAACCCTTGTTATATATCTATTCTATTTCTACTATGTGTTCTATAATGATATTGACTTGTGATTTCATGCCAATGTATGAGTAGTTAACTAGTTAGGTTTTAGGGTTTCCCAGGGAAATCAGGGTTTGATTGTTAGATTTTTCATAAGGGAATAATAATTGTTAGGTTCTTAGTATAAACTTGTTATTAATGCATGAATTAGAGAAACTAACTAGTTTATTGATATTATATTGATAAACACAAAAAATTTTGGTTTAGAAGTTGGATCTAGTCTAGATGAATGAATGTTCTTGTTTGCGAGAGTATTGTCTTGAATGTTTGTGAACAATTGAATCTGAACTGTATTGCATGATCAATTATTTAAAAGATGGCGAGAGTTTGTCTATGATAATTTGAGCATATGGTTTAGTACTCTGAGAGGAGATTATTCTATCTTTAGCTTTTATGTTGAGAACTATTTTCAAATAAAATCCCTGAATGATAATTTTATTTTCAATCCTGACTCCATGTGGTCTCCCAAATGCCTGACGCTTTTATTTCATTGTTTTAAACCGTTTTTATTATCGTTTTGATTACAATCAACCTTATTATTTCTGCTTTAGCTTGATTTAAACTGAAACTGAATCGAGTACTTTCTGGTCTCTGTGGATTCGATACCCTATACTTTGTTACATTGAACTGTTCTCTGTAGTATTAGTTTATGATTAAATTTTAGACCTATGAACGATTTTCAAAGCTTGTCAGCTTAGGAACAACATCCTCAAATGTAGGTTGTAGAACAGAATCCATTTAGCCTTCAATACTTGTCTTGATGGGCTCATAGTTTCTTCCTAGACCATGTAGAGCAGCAAAAAATCTTCATGTTTTCAGTCACTGGACTCCCTATTGATGTGAGTTAGTCACACAAGCTTTTAATCTCCTTCAAGTAATCACTCATAGCCTTTTCTCCTTTTGCAGTTGTTTAAAGTTTTCTTTGAAGTTCAAAGAGCCTTGAGGATAGACTCTTTTGAAATGGTTTGCTAGAGATACCCAAACATCATAAGCAGTGTTACAACTTATTACTACACTGAGTATATCCTCTGAAAATGAACCAAGTAGCCATGCTTTCACCACTTGATCCACTTTGCAGCCATTCTTGAAGTTCTGGGTTTGTGACAGTTCCCACTGCACCATTGATGCCTGGAAATTGTAGGGTTGATGGTAGTCTTGGTTTAACTCCATTGATGTACCCAATGAGACCTTGACCCGAAAGGAAACACTCAAACTGAATCTTCCATAAGATGTAGTTTCTCTCGGTTAGTTTGATAGTCACACAGTTGGAGATTTTTAAAGATGGACAAGAAAAGATTCATTTTGTTTCTCCATGGTTCTGATACCATGAAAGCTTGAAACTTAAAGATGAAAACTTTGTAAAAGAAAAAAACTTTACTTTATTAAGCTCAAATTACAAATGTAAAAGACAATGTCTTTATATAGCTACACATAATGTTAAACCTAGCCGCCTCATTTGTCTCGCATCACTCATCGCATAAATTCAGAGTGTCAACACGGTTATGTGTAAAGATCATTGCTTTTTGTCCTGAATTTTTGTCTCTTGTACAGTTCATTGTTGAGCTATTTTCCTCTGCAAAAATGTTGCTTTCTGTTCTGTATTTGTTTGTTTTGAATGAACCTTTGAATTGGGTTTAATCATCAACAATCTGGGTGGGCCTGTTTTCTTTAGTTTGTGTCTTCAAAACTTATGTTTTATTAAGAGGTTTCTCATGACTTAGTGAATTCTTTGAAAAGTAAGATATTTTAGCAGTTAATGAAAAACTTGCTCAAATATTATACAACATTAACGTGCGAATGAAATTGTCATTAGCTACATCCAATTAATGTATTAGGATTAGGAGTACAAGATGCACCTAATATAATAGGCACATTAAACACTTCAATTTTTATCTTCTAATATATAAAAAGTAAAATCATTTCAATTGTTTAGAGTATTTTTATGGAAAAGAGTTAGACAAAGAGAGAGAGACTCAGAGAGGGAAAAAGAGTTTCAGAGTTTAATCAGCGTAGAGATGAGCATCAGTAAGTCATATCCACCGGCTTTCCGGCATGTAATCAACGGCGGAGGTCAGCCAGAAACAGCGGAGGTCAAACCGGTTCTTGTTGAGGACAAGGAAATCAATATCCCGGTTATCGATTTAGAGCGTTTGAACAAGAAGACACTGAGAGAAGCATGCAAAGAATGGGGAATATTCCGTTTGGAGAATCACGGTGTACCGATGGCGTTGACTTCACAGCTCCAAGAAATTACAGAGTCGCTACTGAGTCTGCCGTTTGAAACCAAACGGAAATTGTTTGAAGCTCCGTTATCGTATTTCTGGGGAACACCTGCTCTAAAGCCTTCGGGAGATGCAGTAGTAGTACTCAAGACAGCTTCGAACGTAAACATGCTCGAAGGTTTCAACGTTCCTCTTTCCAAACTTCAACTTTCTCCTTCCGATGATCATCAAAAACTCGAATCTTTCAGTTTCAGGTAAATATTAAATATTATAATTAATTTATTAATTCATCAACACTTAAAAGTACTCAATAATTGTGATATAAGATTTATAGCTACCATATGAACGTGGTCATTTAATTACGTACTGCCAAATTTCTAATATATTCCACTGAAAACAAACCACTAGAGATAATGATACATATTAATATTATAAGATATTTTGAATTACAAAATTGACTACGAACAGTTTTAGAAAGCGACACGTGCATGGAGTTTTGATTGACTAATTAAGAAGACTGAATTCAAATCCAAGTTAGTGCTGATTTGGTGAGATGTTTTCTGAAATTTGTCCACTATTATATAATCCACTTTGCTTGTTCCACTAAACTCAAATAATGGTTTACAAGGATTTGGAAACATCTAAAAATGGTGAAATCAGTTACTAAATTATTAGCTAAATATGAGAAAAATCCAATTACATTATTTGAGTTGACATTATATATCCATCCAAGATCCTAGAATATACTATGCCACGTTATGCATATTTACACATAACGTAATCTATCTCATTAAAGCAATTTGTCGTTTTAATCTTTACCTAAAAAAAATTAAATGCAATTTTGTGTGTTTTAGTACATCTTTCTCAAACTAAAAAAATTAACTAACAAGTAACAAAATCATTTTGTTAATAAAAATGTAACATTTCTCAAAGAATTAATAAATAAAATGTTCTTTTTATTTGTAAAGGGAATAAATGAAATCTTCAAACACGTCGTGCCGTGTATATATATATATATATTCATACAAATTTATTTCGATGATTGTAGAAGTTAAAGACGGCTGTTTTAGTTCGTTTGCGGATCCACCATTGATTTAAATTTATTGATGTTTCTAACTTTGTGTAAGTTTGTAGAGTGTTGTTAGAGGAATATGGAAGGCACATAACTAGAATTGCTGTGTCCTTATTTGAAGCTATAGTACAAACACTGAACCTAGACTTATCGACTGACCGGAGATCAGAATATTTATCGGAGTCAACAGGACTCATACGAGTTTACCGGTATCCCCTTACCTCCGTCGACGTCGCAACCGAAGAAGCAGCTCTAGGAATGGAAGTCCACACGGACAGTTCGGTGATGTCGATTATAAAAGAAGATGAAATTGGTGGGCTTGAGATCATGAAAGATGAAGAATGGTTCCGTGTAAAGCCTGTTGTTAATACTCTCATTGTCAATCTTGGAGATATGATGCAGGTACAAATTAATACACTATATTCTTGAGTTTGGTTCTTTTGTTTTATCATGTGATTCACAGGTGATAAGCGATGATGAGTACAAGAGTGTGAAGCATAGAGTGAAAACAAAGAAGAATAACAAGACAGAGAGACACTCAGTGTGTTATTTTGTGTTCCCAGAGAGAGATTGTGTGATAAAGTCATCAAATTATAAGCCATTCACATACTCAGAGTTTGAAGCTCAAGTTCAGGCGGATGTTCAATCTCTTGGAACCAAGATTGGCCTTCCAAGATTCACCCTCAAATCTCCTTCTTTTGATGCTCTTTAAAAATCTAGTATTCCCTGGTTTAACAAATTATCTCTTGATACAATGTTAGCAACCTTTGTTGTGGGGGTCTATTTTTTCTTTTTGTTTTTTTATGACCCTGGTATCCGGAGCTTCAAAAGAGCCGGAATTCAAACCCAGGTGAAGATATTCACAGCTGTGAGCCATTTACCACCAGAACTAGAAATCTTGGTCGGGATCTATTTTCATTATTATTATTATTATTATTATTATTATTATTATTATTATTATTATTATTATTATTATTATTATTATTATTATTATTATTATTATTATTATTATTATTATTATTATTATTATTATTATTATTATTATTATTATTATTATTATTATTATTATTTTGCTTTTATTTGTTGAGAAATTATGTGAAATACCCTCAAAAATAGTTTATGAGCAGATTTTATTCTTAATTTTTTCAAAAATACATGCAATTAAAATGTCATCCTTTTTGAAATATTAAAATCATAAAAATAAATTTTAATTTTTGAATTCAATTTATTTATTTAATTTGAATTTACTAACTAGATTTTAGTTTAGTTTTGTAGGAGTTAAGGGTACATCTTAGATGTTTAAGATTTAATCTTAATTTGTTGTTAAAATTTAAATTTAAATTTTTGAAACTATTTTAAACTTATGATATTATTGAAACAATGAAAATTATGTGGTGTTTTAATACGACATGTAATATTTTTAGAAATTAAATTAAAAGTATTTTAAGAATTTTTCTTATTAATTTCATAAAATATGGTACATTTTATAGGAATTTCAAAAAATATCACAAAAATATGTTGATATTTCAAAAATACTACACTCTCAATTCTTCCAAAAATAACAAAAATTTAAAATTAAGTTTTGAGGTCTTAAATTTATATTTTTGGGTTGGGTTCACTAAATAGAGTATAATGTTTAGTTTTGAATGAGGTGGAGTTTGGTTTTGGGAGTTTAGAGTTTAAATTTAAAAATTTTAAGTTTTTTTAATTTTTGATATTTATAGAACAAAATAATTTATGGTACTTTTAGAATAATCTGGTAGTGTGTGATATTTTTGAAAATACTTTACATTTAATTTGATGATAAAATTATCAACAAAAGGATAAGGTTCTGCTATAAACAACATGAGTTAGAGGGGAGAAAAGAAAAAATCTGGTACGTGGAGTCACAAACTTAACAATTTGCATAGAAGTATTTTTTGTCAAGATTGATTGATTAATTTAACTTAACATTTTACAAAAGAAGAAGAGTTTCCGCTTCGAGCTGATACGGCCAAGTTATCAATGACATATATATTTGATCTATTTACATATACAAAAGATGAAACACATGATTTGGCTAGAGATAAAACGTCCTGTAAAAAGTTTCTAGAGTTCTTTTGGCACAACTTAGAAATTTGGCGTTGATGATAAAATTTCTCAAGTAGAGTCATCAGCCTTTGGCGATCATTCATAACCATCACTTCTTTGTATCCTAAAGTGTTTAGTACCAGTAGAGCCTCACGCATCGCAACTGCTTTAGCTTGGAAAGGTGTATCAACAGGAGCACCAGAAGAAGATCTATATGCAAGGGCATTCCCATGTCTTGTGAGCAACCAGCCAACACCAATTCTGTTATGATGAGATATCCAGGATGCATCTGTAAACAAAATGAAATCATTAAGATTATGAGGTAAAGACTGATCAGCAACATTCGAGGTTGATAAGACACTCCTTTGAAAATCATTTTGGTCATGTGTTGTACACTTCCATTCTTGGTATGTGGCAATGGCCATATTAATAACTTCTGGGATACTGCGTTGAACGCCATTAAACACCAATTCTTGCCTATGCTTCCATAATCTCCATAAAAGATATACCACAAATTCAAGAGAATGAGTACTGCCAAATGGACCAGGCTTGAGGAGTTATTGTGGAATGTGCATATAGTTTGTGGTGTTGAGAAGTGCAAGTGAAAAAGAGACAAGTGGGGCAAGATTCCATATTTCTTGTGATACCCGACAAGAAAAGAATAAGTGGCCAATTGTTTTTGGTTTTTCACCATATAAGTAATAGGTAGAATCTAGACAAATCTTTCTTTTAATCAATTCAGATCCTATAGCCAGGCCTCTATGAATCAGCTTCCACACAAAATGATTTACTTTTGGCTGGACTGATAATTGCCAAATGGACTTGGAGATATCAATAGTTTCTGGTGAAAACATCTGTGAAATACCATTTAGGGACAAATACCTCCTATACCTAGACCGTACTGAATAATCACTAGAAGATGAATGATCCCAAATTGGTGTATCACCATTACTTACCATGGATGGCCTAATGTGCTGCAGCAGAGATATATCCTCCTCATCTAAGCATGTTGAATCATATTGCACATTCCAATCTCTCCATGATGGATTCATAAGTTTATCAACTGTGGTTTCTAGATCAGAAGATTCATTGACACAGTTTGCTGGAGAGTAAACCAGTTTTGGCAACCACTTATCTTTCCAAATTCTAACAGTCTTTCCATTTCCTATTTCCCAATGAATGTTATCTTTGAGCAACTGTAGACCCGTGTGTATGCTTTTTCAGGCATAATTATGATGACCTCGAATCTCATAATCTAAAAGTGTAGTTTTAGGGAAGTATTTAGACTTGTATACCTGACTAAGTAGTAGATCTTGATCTTTTAGCATTCTTCAACTCTATTTAGAAAGGAAGGCAATATTAAAAGCCTTGAGATCCTTAAAGCCAATTCCTCCTACAATCTTAGGTTGAGAAACCTTCTGCCATGTGATCCAATTTATCTTTTTTGTCTGCATCATCAAACATGTCACCTTTTTAGTATAATATTTCGTAAAAGAAAACAGAACATCACATATGATAGTATAGCAGTAATTACAACATTTAATAGTGTTTCTTTCCTAGCACAAGATAAGTATTTAGATGACCAACTGTTAATTTTTTATTTCACTCGTTGAAGAACATATGAAAAAACATATGATTTATTCCTACCAATTATCTCAGGCATTCCTAAATACTTCCAAAAACCACCAATCATTCTGATTCTATTCATTCTAAGTATCATCCTTTGTACACCCAAAGTGACATTAGAACTGAATAACACTGATTATTTTTGAAAATTAACTTTCTGACCTGAAAGTCTTCCATATATTGGCAGAGTATTTTTGAGATATATGCAATCATCTTCATATGCTCTGGAGAAGATAAGACAGTCGTCTGCAAATAGCAAATGGGAAATCTGTGGTCCTCCTCTGCTTGCCTTTATACCAGATAGTACATGTTTACTATCCAGTTCTTGTAATAGGTATGACAATCCTTCAGCAACAATGATATACATATAAGGTGAGAATGGATCTCCTTGTCTAATAGCATTCTTTGGGATAATATGCCCATATGGAGAACCATTTACCAAGTTAGAGAAGGTTGGTGTGGAAATACAATTATAGATCCATTGACACCATGTTTCAAAGAATCCCATTTTACGCATTATAAACATAATGAAATGCCAATTAACTTTGTCAAAGGCCTTAGTTATGTCTAGTTTTAAAGCCATTGATGGAATTTTAGGTTTTTTAGTTGTGAGAGATGCAGCAATTCTTGTGCTATCAAGATGTTATCAATTATTTTTCTCTCATTTATGAATGTTGATTGGGTCACTGAGATAATATGATGCAGGCAAGGTTTAAGTCTATTGGCAAGAATTTTTGAAATCAATTTGTATGCCACATTTTCCAAACTAATAGGCCTATAATCTTTTGGTTGTTGTGGGTTTGGGATTTTGAGAATTAAACAAAGGTGGGTATGGTTTATATCAGGAGGCAATGTACCTACTTCAAAGAACTGTTTGATGTAAGCAGTTGTAGAAGTCTTAATGGTTGTCCAATGATGCTTGTAGAATCCTACAGTAAAGCCATCTGGTCCAGGGGCCTTGTCTTCTCCCATTTGCCATAATGCGTTTAGAATTTCATCATTGGTGACTTGCCTAATGAGGTGTTCATTCATCTCTGCAGTTACCCTACGCTGCAAGGCAGTAAAATAGCTATATTCCTCAGATGCAACATGTTCAATATCAGAGAAAAGAGTTTGAAAGTAGTTAACAAATATTGCATGTATATGTTGAGGATCTTGTTGGATCTGGCCTATACTGTCTTCTACCATCACAATGTGGTTTTGACTTCTACGTTTTTTTATATGCTGGTGAAAATATTTAGAATTCTTATCACCAAGTTTCAACCACAAGGCTCTGCTCTTTTGACGAAGAAAAGCTTCCTCCTGCTGGTATGCCATGGTAAGATTGGTCTTAAGTTCCCTAAGTGATTGGTAATCTATATATTTTCTGATTCATAGGTCTTGTGGATTTGAGAGTGGAGATCTTGTATTAGATTTGAGGAGTTAAGTTTATGATCTCTTATCCATTGAATCAAACCTTTACTGCAGAAATGTAAGGCCTCCATAAATTGAACTGGTTGTAGCTGTTGACAGTTGTCTTCCCAAATCTTGCTTATTTCCTGTTTCACCTCTTGATTATCTTTTTATCTACTGTCATATCAAAAAATAACCTTCCTTTTCCATTTAATATCATTGATATCCAGCATGATAGGTCTATGATCCGAAGAACTCCAGTTGAGCAATTGCACATAAGCATTAGAAAATAAATCTAGCCAATCGATATTGCTCATCACCCGATCAAGTCTAGATTTAATGGTATAGTTATATCTCTTACCACACCAAGTATATTTACCACCAAAAGATTCGACATCATCTAAACCAATGGTATTGATCATAGTTCTGAATTGTTGGAAGGAAGCTTCATTAGGAGAAGGACCACCAAATTTTTCTTCATTTCATCTTATATCGTTGAAATCACCAAGAAATAGATGCGGTGGATTTGGTAAACTGGAACTGCCAGAAGATCTTATGATGTATTGCCAAAGTTGATTACGTTCTAGGCGGGAAGGAGGTCCATAGAAATAAGTTAACTTAAATGTATGACCTTGTACAATGATCCAGAAGTCATTATAGTAGGGTGAAGATTCAACATGAGGCTCTATGCAAACATGGTCTTTCCAAAAAACTGCCAAACCTCCTCTTCTACCAACAGGATCCACCAAAAAACTATTACTATAACCAAGACGAGAACAAAGACTACTAACAAACGAGTTCTCCATCATGGTTTCCCTAAGGAACATCAAATCCGGATTATATTTGGATTTGATACCAAAAAGATTATGAACTATCATGGTGTTCCCAGTTCTCTGACAATTGAATTATCCTCATTTGGCGGAGGGTGGTTTAGGGGTATCCACCTTCCTCGTGATCACCAATGGAGAATTAAATTTTGGTCTAATAGACTTACTAGAAGATGCTTCATCTTCAACAAGATAAGTGTCAGCTTTATGTTTCTTGGCAGTTTCAAGTTGTAATTTACCACTTCTCTGCATACTTTGCAAAACCGGAATTATAGGAGCATCAGGTAGTGGATTTCTGGGAGCATCTGCATTTGGTAGCTCCAGTGGGATATATTGTGGCACCTCAGATTCTTGATCTACATAAAAAAAACTTCATCATGCTTTAAAGACCCACATTTGAAGCAAAATTTTCGGAGCTTATCAAACTGAAATCTGATCAATACTGGAAGTTCAGTTCTCTGAAATTGAGTATGCAAGGCGAAGATGAGCTTCTTGTCAATGTCCATTATTATTTTTTCCCAAGCTTCAGCCAGTTTATCATTTAGTGGTTCTTGGAGACGTAATTCATTAACAAATCTCAAATTCTGCCCAATTTCACAGAGCATGTCTTCATCACGATAATCATCAGGGATGTTTAGCAATTTGACCCAGTATGTTATTGTGCATAGAAAGTATGGAAATAGACGACGAGTCCATCTATCAGTAAGGAGCATCCAATGTTTGAAAGGCCAGGGTCTAGATTGACGTGTAAAAGATGGTGCTCGAATTTGAAATAGAATTGGATTGTTTGGTCATCTAAAATACGGCTTGTGACTTTCCCTTCTAAATTCCAAGCACGGGGCAACGTTTGCTTTAAAGCTTGCACTTTATGATGTGTTAGATTGACACACCTGACGAGAAGACTCAACCGATTTAGATCATCTCTTCGCCTTTAACCATCTATCGTAGGTTGAAAAGGCAATCGCTCCAAGCCGAGATTCAAGTTCTGCAAATTTATCCAGAGATTATCCGCCATTGGAATGAGAGTACATAGTTGAGGTTGAAGATCAAAGGAAACTTATATGAAGATCTGAAAAGGAGAGACGATGAGAACATGCACAGCTAGAAATATCGAGAATCCACAAGAGACTATGGAGAGAGATACCGCAATATACAAATGATAAGATCGCATGCAGCAAAATTTTAGACCCCGGAATCAGGGAGATACAAGATATCAGAAGATCAGAAGTAGATCAGAAGTTAGATCGGAAATCGCCTTTCATCGCCATGTTTCAATATGAATAACAATTTGCATAGAAGTATAAACCATAGAATTTCACCATACTAGAAAAAGAAAATGTTTTGCACTTAAGTATGGGTGTGATTGTTCCATATTTTAAAAAAATAATATACTGTAAGTTTTTAGTTTTAAATAATATTACGATATGACGTTTGTTTAGAATTTGGACTGTGATTTAAAAAAGGGTAATATCAATATATGTACATTATATATCCTATAATTAGTTTTTTGGTATCTACACCTATAGGTTTTCTATTCTTTTTTAATTCAATTTCACCCTCCTACTCAACACATTCTCTCTCATTTGCTATGTCTAATCTCATTTTTTTAAAATGAAAAATAATACACATATGTAAAGGGAAAAATACATCACATTTGAGTTTATGTTATAAAATCTTAAATTTTTTAAAATTGACAAATAATACACAAATATGTAAAGAGAAAAAGAGGTATACATTTATGATTTAGAGTTTACATTTTAGGGTTTTGTGTTTATATTTTGGGGTTAGGGTTTATATTTTTTGGTTTTAGGTTTATATTTTGGGTTTAGGGTTTATATTTTGGGGGTTTAGGATTTATATTTTAGATTTAGGGTTTATATTTTGGGTTTAGGATTTATATTTTTGGTTTTGAGTTTATATTTTCGGTTTATATTTGGGGTTTTGGGTGTATATTTTTGGTTTAGGGTTTATATTTTGGGGTTTTGGGTTTATATTTGGGGTTTTGGGTTTATATTTGGATTTAGTGTATATATTTGGGGTTTAGGGTTTATATTTTGGGTTTAGGGTTTATCTTTGGGGTTTGGGGTGTATATTTTGGGTTTAGGGTTCATATTTTGGGGTTTTGGGTTTATATTTTCTATTTTGGGTTTATATTTGGAGTTTTCAGTTTATATTTGGGGTTATGGATTTAGGGTTTAAATTATTTTTAGTAGTCCGACTATTACTATCAGTAGTCCAACTATTCCTGGGTTTATATTTTATTAACCAACATCACTATTCACTATTTAAAAATATATATCCGTTTTAAATAATTTTAGTCATGTTAGATTTATAAAAAAAAATGTATTTTCTTTTTATGTAACTTTGTGATTAAATTATTTTTTAAAATGCTTTTATTTGCCAAAAAATGAAAAATGATGGAACTTAGCAAAGCCAAAAAGAGAGAGAGAGAGATGACTCACATGTGCATGAGTGTATTGCACACTTAGACCATTTCCAACAGAGTATGTGTTGGATTTCTAATGTCGGTTTCTAACTAAAAAAATAAAAGAGATAATAAAACAAATAGAAATACTAAAAAATTGTATCTAAAATGAGATGTTATAGAAGCTGTGTAGAACTCTTACCGTGTCACCACATTATTGAGTAGCTGCCAAAATGATTTATTTATTTATCAATAACGTGTCACCACATTATTGTGTCATGTTCAAAATTACGTTTTGAAACAAAAGAATCCAAGATTCCACATTTTTTGGATAAATTTTTTTTGGTAATTAGTTTTTGTTTTTCGAATATTTGTTGTTTTCTTGTGTTTTTTTTTATTTTTCAGGTATTTTTGATCATTTCATGTCTAAAATACTCATACCGATTACAAACCAATAAGGAACCGAACATTTAGGGTAATTTTCAGTTTCTCTAATATAGAAACGAATCAATCTGGAACCGATGAGAACCAAACATGAATTGAACCGACAATGTCTAAAGAATCGATTGGATATTAAAATTTAGAATCTGAAAGAACCAGAATCGAATGGTTTTTATCCGGAACCGAACCGAATATCTGAATGCCCAACTCTATCTTTGATCCTCTTTGTATAGCTTTGTTTTTAATATTTCAAATATATAAAAAACATTTTAGAAACCTACCAAAAGTTCTACCAATGGAGAACACATTTTATCAAATGGATAAGAGTATCTTAATATATTAAAATATTGTTAAAAAATATTAAGAACCCCATGAGATATTCTATGGTTGGAGATGCTCTAAGAATGAGTGCACTACACACCAAGGAGAGAAAGGAGATAATGATAGTATATTATTACCAAAAATATAATTATACACACATGTGTATATTCACTTAATTTTGCTAAAGATATGTATATTCAGAAAATCCACCCTTTAAAAAATAGAAAGCTATGAAATGTTGGTTTGAAAAAAGAATGTTTTATGACTATAAATGAAAAATAGATGTGAAGAAGTACTATTTATATAATTCATAATTCATAGGGTTCGAATGGCAACAACAAGTTAAGTGATGCGGAAATGAAAAAATAAGCGGAACAGTACGATTGAGTGCGGTGCGAGAAAAAAATTAGCGGTGAGGAACAACTGTTGTTATCATAAAATTAACAGTGCAAAATAATGTTTGAATTGTGAATAAATAAATTACGGTGCGTAATATTTATTTAAATAATATAATTATAAAACTAGTTTTGATTACCACCATGCAATATTAAATAAATGTTTAATATTTATAAACCTTTTATCTTAATTTATATAAAATAAAAAATAATTCCATAAACTTACCACAATCTCCCAATCATTATAGAAATACCAATAATTTTTTTCTTTCAAATATATCACAAACATAAAAATTGAATTTTAAAATTAGAATTTGAATTTGTGGGTTTAGATTCACTAATTATTATTTAAGATTTATTTTTAAAAATATTAGAATTTAGTGTTAGAAGTTTAGGATTTAAAATTAAAATTTTAAATCTAATTGAATTTGTAGTATTTTTGTAACAGAAAATTTGTTTGTGGTATTTTTGTAACAATTAAGAGTGTCTAATATTTTTGGGATATATTTTTATATGTATCATCAAATCTCCCATAAAATTAAAATTAGTTATATCGTTTAAAATTTGTAATTTTTTGAAAGAGTTTATTAATAATTTCTAATATAAACATAGGTATCGTGTGTATACATAATACAATATTACATGCGGTTCTCTCTCTTCATGACTCTACGACTTCCCTCCATTTGCATGCAGACTTTTTGTCTCCCTTTCTTCCACTCTTATATCCTCTTACTTCTACTCTGTCTCTTCACACTTTTCTCTCTCTAAGCATGGATCGTGACCTTTGAAAATCAATCCCAAATCTCAGCATAGGTATCGAGCGAGCCCTGATTCAGCTGGATCATAACACTCAACGTCGTCGGGAGCTTGATCATCGTCTTAGCCTCGTCGTCAAATGTATCAATCCTCATCATCAGAAGCCGCATGCAATGAAAGAAACGCTTCTGAGAGCTTGGAAGCTTGAAGGTAGGTTAACAAGCAGAGTCAACGAAGATCTTATCCTTCAAATCTTCTTCATGAATGAGCATCACTTGCTCTTTGTCTTAGAAATGGATCCTGGTCCTTTAAGGACTGGATGCTTGCCATTGATCGTTGGACTAGGCGTCAATATCCGGACTTCCTTCAATAGATAAGCTTATGGGTTTAGTTGCATGGCCTTCCTGATGACCTCCGTGATGACGCTATGTTACGTGAAATAGGCAGAGACTTAGGCACAGTAGAGGAAACTCGTCTTAAAGAGCCGATTGGTGAAAAACTGATATTACTCGGTTTTAATGCATAATAGTGGGCATTTATGTTTGCTATTCTGCATTATTTTGAATGTTTTCGTTGCATCTTTGGTAGAATTTCCATATTCTAGGTGTTCGGGTCGATTCAGAGCAAAACTATACATTTCAGAAGATTTCAGAAGATTTCAGAAGTGCCAGAAGAAGTGCTCGATCGAGCACAACAAGGATTAATCGAGCAGGTGATTGATAAGTTGCATAATCGAGCAAATGCTCCTGGAAAAATCCGAAGATGAAGATCGATCGGGCAGAGACGAAGTCTCGAACAATTTTGTGAGTTGCTCGATCGAGCAAACACTTGCTCGATCGAGCACAACCCCCGAGAAAAGAAGAAGTTTTCCAAATTTTGTAAACAAGTCCTGAAGCCTATCAAGTTTTCCTTATTTATTATTTTACTTTCTTAGCCTATAAATACAATGTGTTTTAGGGCTTAGAACTTAAGCTTTATTTTAATTCTGAGGGAATTACTGAAGAGAAGAGATTCTGAATCTTTATATTTGGGAAAAGATTTCTGAACCTCTTTATATATCTATATTTAATTTAAATATGTGTTCTTCTTTGATATTGTATTATTTATGCTTTACAATGTCTGAGTAGTTCCATAGTTAGGTTTTAGGGTTTTCCAGAGAATTCAGGGTTTGATTGTTCAATTTATCATAAGGGGTAATAATTGTTAGGTTCTTAGTCTAGACTTATTATTAATGCATGAATTAGAGAAGCTAACTAGTTCGTTGATATTAGACTANATGCATGAATTAGAGTAGCTAACTAGTTCATTGATATTAGACTGATAAACACAAAGGGATTTAGTTTAGAAGTTGGATCTAGTCTAGATGAATAAGTGATTTTGCTTACGGGAGTATTGTCTTAATTGCTTATGAAAAATCGAATCTAATCTTTAATGCATGTTCTATTATTTAAAAGACGGCGGGAGTTTGTCTCTGATAATTT